>JAQGAD010000381.1:0-42019 GCA_034696625.1 Isotomurus palustris | reverse complement strand
TAAAGAAGAATGTGATGAGGATCCAGAACACAACTCGTTTTCAAATTACATGTAAAACTACAACTACACTGAAGGACCTCCATCCAATAAGAAGGAAGGATTACAGACTCATTCACACTTCCTCTTAACGTTACACCCACACACTGTTGGAACTGAAGTACGAACTACTTGTTTTGAACCACCAGTTACTACAAAAAGGAATTTCTGCGGATGAAGAATTAGTCAATTCCACCCACAAACTGTTTCTCGGATGTGATGCTGGCCACAATAGTGACTGAGAGATTAATTACTCAGAGAGAGTAGAGAGTCAAAGAGTACAGCAGAGTTAAGTGAATAATCCTCGTGCAGTCAGGAGCGTGTGTGTTTTCAGAGACGTGCCGACAATGCCCATGATTTTAAGTCCCGGTCTAAGTAATAAGGGAAAAGTTTCTGGGTGTGCATGTGGGTTATATCGTTTAAGATAGGAGTTTTAAGCAGCCAGAAACTTCCGTCTGACACAACAACAGTAGAAAGTAGAAGCCACAGAGACACATTTAAGGAGAAGGAAGGAAGGAAGGCACACAGGAGAAGCTGTAAGAGTAATACGGGAACCACTACTGATGAATGTTTGGCAGACGAAGGATGGGGATTTAATGAAAGTTCAGGGAACGAATCCTGCGCTAGGATTTGGGTTATTCGGTATTTGCACCATGGAGTCCTTCAGAGTATCACGGACCACTCTTTCCTACAAACTAACTCTTGAGATGAATTGCCCCAAAATTGCTACACACGACACACTAATTCTTTGAAATTCATGAGCTCAATCTGCCACCGGAGAGTACATTCGAATCAGTCGTATTATGTTAGAAGTGCATAGGCTTCTGGCTATGTACTATGTACACTCTGTTGAACAACTACATTTACTCAACAGTTGGTAAATTACTTTTCTAGTAGTCCTACATAATACATAATGTAATGAAAGTGGAGAAACATGGCAGTCTCAGCATTCACTGCAACATTTGGTCTTATTAGATGATAATAACTTATGTAAAATATTATACAAGAAACTCTGCTGCTGTTTGTAGAAAGAGAAGAACCATCTCTGGCGATGTGTGTGATGTTCTAAATCCACCAAATCTGATTATATTCAAATTCAAACTGCCTTTCGCTGTGTGGAGACTTTCTCTTCAAACACAGTTTTGGCGTTTGTTAATTTGATACAGAGAGAGAGGCCTGTTTTGCTGTGTTCATTTGTAGAATCTAACGAACACACAAACACACACACACAGGCTGAAAACACTCGGTGGTTCGAGATTTTGTATTAAAAAGTAGAGCAACACAGTTAACGGATGAGTGCGTCCTTATATGACATGAATTGGGTGACGGTGTTGAACAATTACTGACTTTCCCTTTCTTTCTCTTGACAATCCTTCAAAAACTTTAACTTCCATATTTGCCCCTTACTGCTTCTAGCGTGTAACTGGAGATGGATGATCATTACTCGATGTGTTTATGGAGAAGTAAAGCTCGTATCTGTCTGGGTTTTTTTACTTTCAGCTGTTGTGTCGTGCCAAGTAGTGTTATACGTAGGGTGGAGAAAGCAAATGAAGAATGCCTTTGACTTCACACTTGATTTGGATTCTGTGAAAGGAACTGGGAACCGGTAGAACTGACTATGAGTTCTCCAATTCAAGACTGGTTATGGTAGTTTCCGTCATGGTCTCCTTTAATATATATCTCTCTGGTGAAAGTGATCTCTTTATTATTACGGCAGGGGTGGTGGTGTTGGTGATGATGATGGTAGCAACAAGCAGTGGAGTCGAGGACACACGCCGACAACCGCCTTTTCACATTCACTTTTCAGAATTGTTCAGAGGAAACACATTTTTACCCGTGGTACACACTTTGACTAAACCTAATATCCTCTACGTCCTAGTTTCTTCCTTCCGTGTTGGATGTGTAACTCTAGGATAATAGGTGGATGCTACTATTGTAGACTACAGTGTACTAGTGTAAAGTGAAAGTGACCTTCTTCTAGTACAACCTCGTTTTGTCATACAAATTACTTTATCACTTTGCTACCTATTTCAGTCAGATGCACAATGGCTCTCTGGCAAATAGAAAATAGGAGAGAGTTTTGAGAGTCTGGAGAGCATGACGAAATTGTTCTATTTCCCAGCAGATTTTATTCCTCAGGACGAGTTTCACTGATTAAGTGACTCAAAAGAAGGCTCGATTTCTGGTACATTTCACGATGACATTTGGTTAGAGTCGAAACATGTCTTACTATTAACTGTCAAGTCGGTAGTCGCTGGAAAGAATAGAGAGATACTTTTCCTTTCCAATGGAACTTAAGTAAAGATTCACACGAATTGGTTAGTTGATAGTTGGTTACCCTTCCTTCGGCTTCGAAGGCATGGAAGATACTTTTTTAATATTCTGGGTGAGTAGAAACCAGCGAGGGTCTAGAGACCTGCGGAAAGGATCTCTGCTACGAAGTGGTTGGCCTTGTTAACATCAACCTCTGCCATGCTTTATTATCGTTATGGTGTGTATTACGCTTAATGTATTCCCATGTACATTTCTTATAAAATATTTTTGTATTCTCCCTTTCTCTTACCTGCAAGGAACGGTTATATATTCTTGCTGACATCTTAGAATGAATTAAGTGTGAAAGGTAAAAGTGAGTGAGTGCCAAAGGAAAGGGTAGTAGGGTAGCATAAGTCAACATTTCGGGAGCTGACAGGAATTCCAAAAGCCTTGCGGAGTGTGAAAAAAGACTTGTTACCAACATTACTTGATTACACCTTTCTTGTGTAAAACAACCTTGCGGATTATTGCTATTCTTAATACTTAATGGACAAATGATGTACTGTGATGATGCTTAAGGCAATGAAGAATTGAATTACTTGACACGGTCATTCCATCAGTAGTCAGGTAACTTTTGAAAGCATCTTGCTTTTATACATCTCATTAATTAGCTTTTCTATGGAAGGAAATGTGAGATCAACTACTGTTTAGGTAGATCGCAGAGGAAAGATGAGCTACGCCCGCATTCTGACTCCAATGGCATTTTCACTAAACGTGAGAGTTGTTTCAATTTCACATCTCTTCGGGTAAAAGTGTTCCTTCCGTTAGAGAAAAGTGAAGGTCGTTTTATAGAGGAAAGCGGTTGGGTTAACGGGCATCTCAATTTCATCAAATATTTTCAGTTTCCTCCAAATTTATTTGGGATTCGTCTCACGAACCTTTGCCTGAGCGTCATTTAAGCCTTTCTTAACCACTGCATCTGCTACCCTTGTCACTTCAACTGGATCAACACCTTGGGAAAATCCTGCAGGGGGACCGGGGTATCGAGGTCTCTCATTCGATTGGGATCTGTTACGACCGCGACCTACACACGGGAGATGAACGGGATGATATTAGTGTTTTGCGGGTTAGAACTTTAGAATATATATACACGAATTCCCGTGAAATGACTTTTAATACGGAACAGACTTTCTACAGATGCAGACAGCAGCCGGTTCTGAGTATTGAAGACCGTAAGTATATAGGCGATGACTATTCTATAATATATGAAGTGTCCAACATGAAAGCATTATAATCTGTATTACTCCGTGGAACGATCTTCCACTCGTTGGTCAATGAATTCTTTCATGCGATGATTCCAATTTATTTCTCCCATTTATAAAGCAACCTGTCACAAAACCTCATTATCGATGGTTGTGATCTCTTGGGAGAAAAAAACTCCCATTCAGACTTTCGCTCGTGCGTGCACTCGCATTGAAATCGTAGATTAACCTATTCTGTGTCTTGTCTTAAAATATAATAGCTTTTCTGAAAAATGACAGTCTGACATTCGTTTTTCGTACTGTACCCCTTGTTTGCCAATTACTAACACGTCCGAGTAAACAAGTTTGAAGTTTACTTTCACTACACAATAGAACACAAACTGATGGCATTTTAGACGTTTGTGATATCACGTAAAAATCTGATAAAATACACTATGATCTACGATGAAGAATATTTGAACGAAGTACACTATTAAGAAAAGAAAGAGTATAAATAGCGCTTGTGTGTATAGTCGTATAGATGTGTACTGTTGCGCTTTAAGTTTTATTTAACATTCAAGCAACTGGGATAATTCGGGCACAGTATTCAATTCCAAAGTCAATAACGGACGTGGTTGGTGGGTGGTTAGGGTATGAGACCATGTGGACTTTCATCATATACTCATGGGAGAACTTTTGAATCCATTCATTAAACGAATCATCCAAATTAATCGTCCTACCTTCATCGTTGGCATCAGTGCTTCCACCATTCAAAGCTCCGGAATTTTGGTTGCTTCCTCCTGAAGATGATCCCCCACTTTCTCTTTCATTTCTGAGGCGCGTGAAGAAATTCAGTCCGAATTCTGCCAAATTGGCAGGTCTTTCCAGGAGATACGCGATTGTGAAGTCCAAAAGCGTTTCTCTTAATTCGTCTGGGACTCTGTAACGTGGACGATTTTCCATCTTGTCACACAAGGACACTCAAAGAACTCCTACGTGGAAAGACTTTCTTTTTTACTCCGTGGCTTTCACTTGCATACACTCGATCTCTTTGCTCAAGTGGAAACAACTGATTCAGACATGTAGATTTGGATGAATGAAACTCCTACGACGCAAAGCTTTGATGTCCTCTCACCTACGAAACAAACAAAGAGAACATAGTACAATAGTACACATATATGATATTAGTTTCATTTCGTAATCAAACATACTAAAGAGAGAGAGAGATTTCGGATGTAGCTTTATGATTATGTACGTCTTTTGAAACCTTTTCCACGTAAAGAGAAATCTCAGACGGGACTGGTGCTTTGATGTCTAAACAATTATGTGCTTACATTGAATTCTATTTCATCCCTTTTCAATTTGTTCATCACGCAATATCACTGGAAATTTTGAATGGTATAATAGAATTGATTCTACACTACTTTCTTACTGTACGGGTATCGATTCACACACCTTATAATAAAATATAACGACTTTTAGTAGGAATCCTTAGGATATGTTTCTATGACCGACAGTCAACCTTTATGCTGCTTGTGTAATCCTTTTCTATAAGTCGAGACTGTTTTAAAGCTTCCTGTGTCAATTCACCTTTTGTGTGTTGCAGACGGTGCTGTCTACTCAGACATAAATGGGAGTTTATACGTGGATATAAGGTTACAGCTGATCATCGTTTGATCATCTGAAAAGTATACGATTTGTGCTCTTCAGAGCAAAATGAGAAACTAAACTATTTTCTTCCAACTGTAGACCATAGTACTATATAGTTTAATACTCTTAGTAAGTACCACACATGATTAGTATTATGCAAAACTGATATGGAATGTGTCGTGATCTGATCTGATCGTGTCTGGCAGGGATTGATTACAGCGATTGTTATAACGGACTTGTTTAAAATGCTTTCACCTTTGAAACACACGTCATTGAATGATTGGACGAGATTGAGTCAGTCGCAAATAAAATATAAAATGTAATTCGGTATTTCACGACTGGCTGGAGACAGAATAAAGATGAAAGTTCAAACTGTTGAAAGCTTTTAAGGTGGACGGGATGTTCTTTTACGTGGATGTTCAAGCTGGTCCCTTGATAATATCTTTCAAGAGAAAGCAAATAGCAGAGCACTCAATGGAGAAGGAGTAATGAGAATGGCTTGAAGTACATAACCACCTGGGCAGGAAGTAATAGACGGACGAAGTCTGGTGCGGAGTTTTGGTATCGTGTACAGTTGTTGCATGATAGTTAAGCTAATACTGTGTCGTGTGGTGTAATTTAGATCCATCCAAAAGCAGCACAGCCGAGAAAAACAGAACATCTGAACTAGAGAAAACACTTTCTTTCTATTTACAGCAATAACATATTCAATTACTATTTTACTATAGGAGAGAGAGAGAGAGAGAGACTGTGTCGCGGCGTGTTTTGTGAAGTTGCAAATGACAGAAGTGGAAAGGCAAAAGTCATGTAGGGTGTTTGGCTATATTATGGTAGGTTGTTGCAGTTCTAGGTTCTACGTAGAGAGCAGACTATTTCTTGACGTCAATAGAAAGAGTAATAAAATCCCAACTAAAATAAGCTATGAAATAAAACGATTCTCTTTTACAATCTGCATGAATGCTTGCACAGAACATCTCTCTTCATTTACGGTCTCCTAGATGAACCTGCATGGCCAAAGCACAGATTCTCATTTCTCTAGCCAACTTTCCGTATAATTTCTATCTCTTGGGCGTGCATATGCAGCAAGCGCAGGAAAGCTCGTTCTCACCTTAATAGGATTCTCTGACTTCTCCGTGGTTGGAGGTATTTTACTGTTTTACACCTCACTTAACAATAACACACACAGATTGCGTGATGAAGCGCATATTGACTATTCCGAAATTGGGGGTGGGAAAGATCGAGCTCGTGGAAGCCATATACCTTTTTTAAGTTGTAATCAGATCACTTCATGTAAATCGAAAGTCACTGAATTTCAAAACAAAAGATTCACAAACACAAACTGACAACTGAATTCTAAAATTTTCGAACGCTTGGGTTTCTTCTCTTTCTTCGTTCAGTTGTGATTTCGGAATGAATAAAGATTTGATTTGATACCCAACTACTGACAGTGAAATGCGACTTGCAAAAAGCTAGGTTTACACATGACTCGCCCTTACATAAGCATGAAACTATTCTCCACACGGTCACTGTATATTAGTCACAGTAGATCACCTTATACGGAAAGAAATCATATCCGACTACGCATAAGATAGCGAGAGAAAATAACCAATTATTGTGCAAATTAGTGTAGGATGTAAAATGTAAATCTAGGTTTATTCTTAGAGAGAGAGATGACTTTTCTACATTAGATATACTTAGCTTCATGTGCATGTAGTGCTGAAAGGTTTGTACGAGGAAATCCAAACTGCTAGTCCTGGCGCTTTGAATAAATGCTAAATAGATTCAGAACAAATAATACGATGAAAGTCTAGGCAAAATATGAAAACAGTCTGAACAGCATCCTATCTCCGCAGTCTCCACACTACAGCGGTGAATAATAGTGTATTACCATCGCTGATGAGATGAGTATGGACATGTAGGGAATAATATGATTTCAAATCAGTCTCAAAGACTCTAGTAAACCTGGAGGCTCTAGAACTCTAGACTCACCTGTATCTGATTACATGCTACATACATGAACACAAAAGCAATCTTCTCGAGAGAACATTTCAATGCTCATCGTCACGTATTCTGAGCTGCGTGAACTGGCTGCACGGTGTCTTCCAAACTTTCAACTTACAAACTACACATCGATAAAGCAACCTTCACTTTACTTAATTTACAATACAAAAATAGAATGCTTAATAATCATGTGCAGCCTCATTCTGAGATATAAGGCTGCGAGAAGTGTAGGAGGAAGTATACAAGCATATCTTAAACAACACACACAACAAGTGAGTCAAACTACTGTGAAAGGTTAGCAGAAAAAAATCTCGGAATAGATTCCAATCTCTCGTAAGGTTCTTTCACAGAAGCATGGGAGGATTAGTCACATGTGGGTATTAAATTAAGTCAAGTGAAGTCATTAATTATTCTATTACTGTACACAGAGTCTGTATTGCATCGTTTTTATCACTTTGGGATCTTTAGAAGTGTGAAATTCGAGTAGTTTCAGGTGCTCCTTTATTCTCTCGGTAGCCATTGGTGCATGAAATACTAAGAACGTGACTTAGGAAATCTTTTGTTTTTCTATTTCTTCAAGGAAATCGGGTAACGAGGATTACTTTATCTGTTCATGTTTATGCTTGTGACCTCTTCACGCTTCTTTTTAACGAAGGGGGATAAGTTTTGTGCTTTCTAGGAAGTTGAAATGGACTTTCTAAAGAACTTTCTCTTGTGGTGATAACCCGGGACTCAAAATATAATCTTATACTACTCTGGGTTACGTGTCATTGGAAAAAGTATGTGCACTAAAAGCTAGGAGGGAGATCTTTCAATTCCTGGAACCCAAAGTATTGAGAGATTTTGGGTTTTATAGTTACGTAGACAAAATCTGATCTCAACTCTTACTATATTCAGATTAAGCACAGTCAACAGTGGCAATCCTTAGGAAACATTAATTCGCAAAACTAAATACCATGATCGCTTATTTCTTCATTTCGTAGCTCTTCTACAGTTTTAGATTAGTATTTACAACCTAGTAGATCCAATGTGTCTACAAAATACTCGGAAGACTTCCATCACAGCAAACAATCTTAGGTACAACTGACGGTGGCTGTGTGCAATGCAATTAAATCGCCACACCTAAAACGACAATTAACTTTCTCCGTGCGGGAGAAAATCAGAGAGTCGTGAAATCTCATTTCCTCCAAAAACTTTGTGAACAAACTTGTTCCTCTACCATCTGCATTCAAATCGAATTCCATGGTTGAAGGAATAGTTTCAGCTTTTCTGAGGTTAGTCCAATCTTTCATTGAAATCTCTCTCGTACACTTGTCAAGGACTAATAGGAGTGTAATAAGTGTGACGGAAACTTAAGTAATAACTAGAGGCATTTGCATGAGAAACTTCATGGTAATTAGACCAACATTTTTCCACCAATTAATTCTGAGATTACATTTTCGACGAGGGCGACACAAGCCACTTAACATACCTTCCTCCTCAGATCTCGTCTGATGGAAACTTTGATGTTAAAGATTAACTTGTTGGTTGAAAGTGAATGATGATGGCATTCTTGCTGCAATAGCCTTTATAGGGAGAAGTCGTTAATTATGCTCCGTCACTCTTTATAAGATCTTGGCATTGCCCACTATTGCACTAAGATTGGTGTAAAAACCCAGCAGCAACTTCAATAATATCAGAACGGTTATGGCATTTAAGGAGGTTGTTAAAAAAATCTAAACAGCAATCCATAATCCATGCACCTCAACTTCTGATTCATCGTTATAAGAAATCTACCAATAGAAAGACTCGTAATACTCCGACATAAAAGTAAAAGTGATGATGGTCGATAAATCCAAAGGTTATAAAGTAAGTGGGAATAGGGAATGTTGAAATTGCTAACCTTTCACATACCCTATGACCATAGACCATAGAATGACATTTTGACAGTGACATCATCCTTTCCAATCCCCTTACTGCATTACAACGTACAATCGGTGGAATGTTGGGATTTTGGAATGTGTATTTAAAGTTGGCATACGATACGAAGTAGCTGAGTAAACACAAAGCTTATGTCTTTTGTGTTTTAACCTAGTTGAAGTTGATTGCAAACACTGTCCTCTCCAATCGGTTCTATTCTCGTGTATTTTAACATCGTTTTATTATTCATACATATCGAACCCTACTGAATGAAGTTTGAGAAAATGCTTTGTTGTCAACTTTCCTGCATACGTGGTACTAACACATAATACCAGAAATGACTGAGGATGTATTCATATTGTGTACAACATCAATCTACTGACAGTTATACAGGGACTAATTTAGAAGTCTCCAGGATGGAAAGATATAAATTTTGCAGCTCTTATAATGTGATGGTGATAACAAATAATAGCAGCGATGCTTGTTGTGTAGGACTGCAGTCCAAATTGCGGTAATTGTGCTAAGTCATTAATCAATTTTCTTCCACTCGCACAAAGGAATAAATACTGAGCAGTTTAATGTGTACAGAAGTATATAGGCTCTCTATAAGTATATGCATGTGAGTTGAAGGTTAAGGAATAATTAACTACAGAACATTTTTACGATGCAAGTGTCTAGAAGGAAATGAAAAGTGAAGTCACAGAATGGAAAAGTTTCCATGTTTCATGATTCACCGGTGTCTGTCCGGACGGAGAAGGTGGCCGTGGCCACGAATTTAAGTGTTGGACGGACCATTGGTTCATTCTTTTACTGTCCATTTCACACTCATCTATAATTCACATATGCCCAGTTTGAAGTCTGCCTAAAGGTCCAAATTGCCGACCTGACCTCATTCCTTCCTCAAATTGGTTTCTCAATCTACCTCAACTGCACCTGAATATGTGTCAGTTACTAGCTTGTCTTTAAATCTATCAGTTGTTCCTGATCCAGCAAATAAGATATCCACTTGGGTTTCACATGCACCCACACAAACAAACGATTAAGTGCTAAACTGTTCTGGTGGTGCATAGTCATTAAAATTCCATCTTTTCCTGAGGAAACTCAGTTTATATGAGCATAATAAAGCACGAGACTGAATGCTAGAAAACCTTGAGGTATCTTACAGCTCCTTTACAGCCGCGCAGCCTTCTAAATCTTCGATAGTGTTATTTATAATGCAATACAATGAAAGTATGTCAGTAGACGGGAGCCCGGAAATATATTGAATCGGGTCTCCACAGTCTCCGCACACTTCCAGGGAATCTTTCTATTTCTATTCACAATCCCACACAACCACGTGTAGTTTTACTTTTGTGTGCTGTGCTAGATTACAGCACCGCAATCACAAATAATGTTGTCTACAGTCTGCAAGGCCGTAATCTTAAAGTCTGCGGAAATAGGTGCATTTTTTGCGATATATTTTATGTGTGGAAGACTAGAAAATGCAGAAAGCATAGGGTTACACTCGTCTACTTATATAAAGGAAATTTTGCGAGTTCTTCAGGTAAAATTACTTTCCACTAGGAAATGATAAAAGTTTTACCATTCCTTTCACCTTCCTTATGATTACTTGAGGTGGAAACATCTCCAGGCCATTACTATCTCTCTACTGACTACATTATTAGGCTGAAAGGCATTTTCAGGTAAGCAAAGCATGGGTAAGAATTTCAAGGATGGCTTAAACTCTATTGAGCGCATTGTTACCGAAGACGCCTGTTGTAACCCCGTTTACACTTAACGGGGTGTTATTTGATATTACCCACTGTGTGAAATCGGGGAAAGAAGACAGACGCGTAGTTTTTTAAGGAACATTTTAACAGAAAGATATAGAATTCAGAATTGAAGAGGATCGGCTTATACACTTGACGATTCAACGATGAAAGGAGAATTTCCATAATAAGAGAACCTCATCAGTAATGATGTAGTTTTTTGAAACGTCAAAATTACAAAACTTTTTGTTAACAAGACCTGTCAACTGTCTCGAATATAAAAAAGTTTCTTTTAATGATGAGAGGATTTGAGGTTGCCTGAATGCTGCTCTTCATTCATATTGAGAGAAATGCCATCGGGTGAAAGCCTCGTGATATGCAACTAAAGATGATACGAGGCCACGACCCACCTAATTACCATTCGTCTATCCAAAATCCAACAGCACAAACACAACTTTCCTATTTCCTACTGACTTCTTCTAGTCTTTGATTAAACAAGCATATATAACTCTTGAGATGAAAGGATACAAAATACAACTTGTGCAAAATTGTGTACCAATGCATTCATGATCCTCTTGGAACAAAGTTCTAACATCTTGAATTCCTTGCTTTGACTGGAGAAAGGAGGAGAAACTTTCATATTTGTGTAAAACTCACGCGCAGCATAATACAACACCCAAAAAGTTTTAGTTTAGCAAATTCTGAAAATTGAGAGAATAGAATAACCTTCCCGTTTCTGGGTTAGTTAGTGTTAGATGAAATAATGAAATTTGAGAAGAACAAAAATCTGAGTACAAGGCCAGCGTCAAGTCGAACCTGTACATTTGAAAATCAGTGTTTGCGTAGTTTGATTTTTAAACGTGTTTCGTATAACTTTAGCTGATTAAATTTGGAGAAAGAACTTTCCGTGTGAGTGGGTTTATTATCGAGTATTTTCATTTTTATATTATTAAATCAATGATGATGGTTTAGGTACCCGGTAGCTACATAAAAAGTGCATATAGATATACGCTTATATACCGAGGCGTTTATCTTGTGGGGTTTTAAGTTATCTCTAGCTATTATGTGCAATCTTCGAGGTAACGATTATAGTGTATCAGTTTAAAAGTTGGAACCAGAAACAATTTGTCAATTGGAGCCAGCCAATGTATCTTAAATAAACAGTGAATTTGAATGTGTAGTTGTGTAGTCAAATGCATTTATATCCCAAATACCTCAACCATTTACCACAGGCAAGTGGAGCATGCAATTATGTACGTGTGTTTGTTTGGTCATCAAATTCTCTCGTGTCGTGTCATTCGTGCCAGCCGAAAAAGTAAAATTGTTTTCAACTCCTACATTCACGAGGTGATTGATTATTATGACGATGGTTGTGGTTAATTTGACACTCTTAATGTGGCCAGAATTCTCAATATGGCATTGACATGATTACACTGCCCGTGCGATGGGTTTGTGGGGACAGTTGGACAGTTATTTGCTCTGTGTACGATTCCTACGCAAGATATCAATTTTTGATTTTAATTGCACTCTATCGGAAGGATAAAAGTTGTTGAGAAAATGACAAAAATTATCACTGCTTTATGTGATGTTGTGATGAAGGGTTCAATTAAATTTGTATGTAAAAGGTGAAGTCATTTGAATGCATCTATATTTGAACTTCCATTTACCTGGTTGAACTTATCTCCTTTTCCCCAGATGCCAGACAGATTCTTTATAATTCGGAATGATAATGAGTGTGTCTTGTGTGAATAAGTATAGAAAATGAATGAGAAAACCGGATGACATTTGTAAAGGTTCTTCTTTTACAGTCACAGACAGAAACACGTTTTTACAAGTTAGACTTCTCATTCATCAATGTCTGAGAGAACAAAAGACAAATCTTTTGAAAAAGTTGATCCGACGGAATGTATGTAACTCAATGTAGCTCATACAATCTCAGTACAACAGGTGTTCAATAGAGTATACGATAAGACGTACGAGAGTGCGGTTTTTGATCTGACAGAGGAAAGAGAAGTTTAAATAGCAAAAATTAAGTGAACTTAATGAATGAATAGATTGCAGTTCGCCACGTAATTTAAAACGCCTTGATGTGTCAAGAAGTGAGGGTAACGCATGATCTTGCATGTGTTTAAAAAACTGATGATGAGTCCGACTAAGAAGATAATGAATTGGATAATTAAGTAATCAGTAGTGCGGATCGACAGTACAAAGTATCAAAGTACAAAGACCGTGTGTAAATAATAACGTAAAAACGAGTAGAATTAAACTTGTGGATGTGATGAGGCATTGAGGCAATTACAAAACCTTAATTATTGCATTCTAGTTTACTGATTAACTGACCAGGTAAATTAGACGTCGGCAACTGGCAATACTGCTCGCTCATGCACAGTCCTCGTTTAGGATCTGTTGACTTTTGACTTTTTCCTTGAAGAGTCTCATTACGGAACTCAACACTGAGAGAAGTGGGGAATAATGGGAACAAGGATAAACTCATAAGCTCATTAGAACCGGTTGATGTCCCGGCTCACGGTGATCGGTCGAATAAACCTTCATTTTTTATTTAGGTCCTTTTTGTTGGACACTCTCAATCCTTTTCTGTTTGACTTTCCTTCATTTTAGAAGCAGTCCGTGGCTTAAAGGAAACTCACACAATAGTCAGTGAGTGAGTATGGTTGAGTACACGCGTCATGCTTTCCTTTGGTGAAAGTTGGGATGAGTAGTACAGGCACAGGCAGCAGGCAGTGTGACTGGTGGTTGAACAAAACCCGTGTGAGTCAGAGTCAGAGTGTCAATGGGGAATCCATTTTTCTTCCCCAGACTTTTAGTAGGAAGGAAGGAAAGGAAGGGAAAAACCTACTTTGACCAACTTAAGCTCTTTTGTGAAAGAAGAATAATAATGCTCGACAATTTACCTCGAATATATGTATGTACATGTACGTGTGCGAAAATGATTGACACTAGACTCGCAACGAAGGATGGATATTGTGAATTCTGGGATTGAAAGGTGTGTGTAGTAAGTAAGTAGAGTAATACAAGTAGAAGTAAGTAGAGTATTCCCCGGGGTCTTTTCCGTTCTTTAAGGGAGTATACTTCAGCTTGAACACAGTGCTGATCAAGAAGGAGCACTTCAATAGATATTTCCTCAGATTACACGCAACCTAAACTCTCTTAGTTCGTGGCTCGAACTCCGTTCTACCGAAACTGTCACTTTATGGATGGGGAGCACAGTTGGGGCCTGCAGAATATTCTGAACGAAGACCATGATGATGATAATGCTACGGAGAGCGAAAGTGTTGGAAGAATATATAGACTGCTTGACTATTAGTTTTGTAAAGGCAAAGTGTGCTATCAGACGAAGACGACCAGTTACTTGTAGAAAACTAATGCTACTGAATACACTAGACGATAGGCAGGAGTGATAAGTACGTGTCTCAGTCGTATTTTGTTTTGGCCTTTAGTTGTCTCTGTTGATTTCGAACCCTTTTCTCCACTTCCGTTCCGTGGATTTCTTGTGACAGAAAAAAGAAAAGACACAAACCTAGATTGAGAAGGAAAGAAAGCATATTATCTGCTGCTTCAGATTTTATAGAGCGATTGCTTGCACAAAAAGGTGCACATCCCAATTATTGGTAGTTTGGCAGAGCAATGGAATATCGAGACTCCTGTTCTCAGTCAAAGCTACTTAAGTTGCAACAACAGCAATTTACTGTTACAACAAGTATGGATATAAAATACTTCGTGAAAAAACTGGCAATGTCTGTTTGAGGAAGTTGTGAGGATAAAATTGGAGGTTGTAGTGGTAGTGACGTTGCGAAAGATGGGAATAAAAGTTTTTTTCTGATTCTGACCGGATCGTGCGATATGTCATGTCTTATTCTTGTACGAGTACTTGTGTGTGCAAAAGAGTTTTCCTCGTTTTGCTCACGAGTCATTCTAATATTATGGTAGATTTCTGCACGATATGTGAGCAATAGCTGTCACTAGTATTCTCCATACTAGAATACTAGACACACACAATGATATTACAACCTGCGTACGCAGTGCTTTCTCAAAATAGATTGATTCCAGGGGATTCTTTTAGGTGAGAACTCTCTCCTTCTAGCATATCGTAGGTGGTAAGAAGAAAGAAAGTGAGTAAAAACGAACCAAATTCAGAAGCAGGGCTCAGGTGGCAGGTGCTCAAATCAAATATGAAATTTTGGGTCACGTTCGTATTGATGAATGTGAAACAACGTTACTAGTACTCGCTACCAAAATTCGGTTATAATCGATGGGAATGTACGAAACGAAGGGAAACTAAATGAGCCCTACTTTCTTCGTGTTCTTTAACAGTGGAATATTATCATCTTCGATATATTTACTGCACACTAATCTTCATGAAGGCTGCTGGTTTTCTTTACAAACTTGAGGAACGAGTCATAATAATTCGTCTTTCATACCTGTGGTACTCCTTTTACTACTTGTATATACAATATTTATATGTACGTACCGACTTCGTATTTTATTCTATACTTGCGTAGAAATCGATTCTTCAATCAATAAAATTACTCGTCAGTTTCAACAACCCAGAAAGTAAGTAAATTTATCATTTATAACGAGTCCAACCAGTGTAATAGATATGTATGAATATTTTAACTTCATTTGTATATTTTATCAGAGTACATAATTGCATACATGTAACCTGCTCTACATTTTAGCAACTTTTCCGCTTTGTACAAAATGAATATTAGATTCTCTTTCCGTGTGTACATCTGTTCCGGAGGACTGTGACATCGAGGAGTGAATGCAGAAGTAGAAATGAGATTACAAGGTGTATAATGCTTTTCTTCTTTGCATAACAAATCTCAGCAAGTTTGGATGGAATTAGTAGAGGGTTTCGTGAATAATTTGAAGTGCGGGGAAGGAGTGTGTAATAAGCCGAAGGAAGGTTTGTTGGTAAGATTTCCTAGAATTGAGAGACGGGAGAGAGAAACGAGACATACTAAACCAGCCTTCGTTCATTCTTTCATTACGATAGAGGTTGGGTGTTTACCTGTGTATAAATATTTTGAGAGGGTTGGATCCACGAGAGTCTATTGTCTATTGAGCTTCATCTTGAGAAAATGAAAGATCTTTACTTTCGCAGCAGCAACCGTCTGCAATATCATCATCATGATCGCCCTTCGAAAGAGAAGGTATATTAGATGTTCACTGTCTACTGTGTGCAGTGTAAAATACCTGTGCCATACGTAAGCTGCCTATCAGTCTGTCTTATTGCTATTTCTTTTCCCATAATACTCTTTATTCCGCATCCGCTCCACTTTCTCTCTAAATAATTAACGTCTGCTGGGGCTGAACGAGCTGAAAGTTATTATGGATTCTTTTATTCCTTTTTTCTTTCATTACCAGCTCATCTTTAAAGAATACATGAAATATTCATTTGGGCATTTTCATAATGATGACAAGCCTGTCTGTCTGCTGTAGGACGAGACTCACAGGGACAGGGATTAGTTTTAATTTGCTTACACGAGCTATTATCGTGTCGTGTACAATTGTGGAAATGCCAAATGATTAAAAGGGTTTCTCCTTCACAGAGACTGCACAATATTACAAATTTGAAGAGAATATTTTGCATACTATGCCGGGGATCAAGTGAAATTTGTTGTAGTATAGAAATAGTAATAGTAATAAGACCCAGCGTCACGAACTTGTAGTAAAAGCTTTCCTGTGCAATTCTTGGTATTTTTATTTGAGATATAGAGACGTGCTAAGAATTTCGCATGGCGATTTCTTCTATTGCATGGAAAATACAGTTCGGTGCAAACTGCCTAAGCCTCAAAGTTGGTAGGGATCTGATTTATAACAACTGAGGTAGTAAAAATGAAGATGTAACATGAAAAGCTAGAACCGAAAGTGCAAACTAGAACACTAGTAAAAGTCTAGAAGTGACTACGACTCGGACTCGGACAAAGGTTTCATGAATAATTGCAATGGACATGTATGCAAGGATGTATGTGGCACGTACTGACGGCTGTGTGTTGCACCGCAAATCGAAATAATGGTTTCTGGTGTCTGGCGAAGTTATTCGCATTGACGTAATACACCTGTGAAGAAGAAAAGAGGTGTGTAGTAATGAGCTTACCTTAAAAAATCAATTAGAACGTGACCGAGAGCTTATAACTCCCGGAGCGAAGTTGGAGATAGCTTTGAATTCAAAGTGGAACTAATTTGCTGAAGATGAGATTAATATTGGATCACTGTGTGCTCATCAATAGCCACCTTAAGACATGTCTATTAAGACATTAAGATAGAGAAGTCTGTTAATAGTACACGAGAGAGTGGACTCACAGTCCTTGCAGAAGTCGTCTTGTATGTATAGGGAGAACAGTCAGCAATAAAACCGTAGAGAATGAAAAATCCAGACACGAACAGTGTGTACAAGAACTGTATACGAAGGTATATGAAATTCTTCTTCTTAGGGTATCTACAGTCTGAAGTAATTCCGTGTATTTCAGAATTTCTTCTCTTGTCACGTCTGTGTAATGTATGTTTGGTCTGGTTCACTTATTGCATAATTCTATTTCATCTCGTGGAAGATTCCAACCGAGTGAGAGTTTCTTTTACACACCTTTTACACAATTTCAGACCGGGTTATCGAGAAAGTGAGTGACAGAGATATCGACCAACAATCGATTTTGTGTGTGTAAGTGTGTATGAAAAATCCAGGTGTGCTGGGCTCTGATCTAATCACTTATGAAAATCTGGACTAATCGAAGAGCAGTAATTGATTTGTTTATTTGGCAGAACTACTCCAGAAGTGAGGAGAGAATGTAGAAAAATGTAGAGACCTTCTGAGAGAGTGTATCTCTGGTGTGCTGCCGAGTGTGTAATGCTGGTGGGTTTGACAAAAAGTCTGAAGCAGAGCAGCCAGAGAACTGTGAGTTTAGTTGGTAAGAAGGCGAAGGATAGAAAGATAACCTATCTGGGAACAACTCAAACAGGGTTCTTGTATGTGTAATACTGTGCAGCAATAGTACAGAGAGAGAGAGAGAGTATTGGATGTGTAACAGTATTAGAGACAGAGAGAGAGGCTCTTTCCTCCAGTTCTTGCCAGTCATGTAAAAGTTATGTAGTAGGAGCGATGATGATGGTAAAAGGTTGGCTCAAAGTTCCCAAATGCTTTCTCTCCGAGAATGTAGAGTCCTACTTCCTTTGGTATTGCTGGCTGAGCTACTTCCAGAAGGAAGGGAAACGGTGAACGGTGATTTCTCATCGGCGCAACAGTAGCAGAAGTTGTACAACTGCTCGGATGGTTGGTATCTGCTGTTGGTATGTATGTGTATATTAGGAGAGATGTATGACAAATGGAAATGAAATAAATGTATATCTAGGTACTGTAAGAGGTAGGATTCGTAGAGAGATGATGGAAAGCATCTCTTCTCGTCGTGGTGGTGGTGGGGAAAAGAGGCAATAAGGAAGATGGGATTATATGTATATACAGTAAAGCCTCCACAACCACAATGTGTCACCTCGGAAGACCTCTCGGTTTATGAGTTTCTCTTGTGATGGAAAAAGTTTTATAGTGGCCATTCCGCAGTCCGTAAGAAAGAATTCATTCACAGAGATGCTTTTGGTGTTGGATGGATATGTGATGTGGGAGCATTCCTTCAGTTTTACATTCACAACCAACTAGAAACTGGAACTGGGATTATTCTGGTTGTGTGAAAGAAACCAAGGAAGGGCTATTATCATATACTCCTGTGTAGATCGTACACGTACACATACATACACAAACGTCAAAAGTTGAGAAGTGTGGATGCATTATTCAGGAGAAATAAAAGAAAGTGGATGAAACCGCTGCTACATGTGACACGAGTCTATAACAAATGGATGCTTTCTCTTTTTTGGTTTTGCTTGTGGTGTTTTTATAGCGTGTGGCAGCTTGGCAGTTTATTTAATTCATGTGAAGAGGCTATACTTTCTGCAAGAAAGAAAGTAGATTGATTAAAAATTTCCAGAATTGGAAGTTGATTTTTCGGGTTTTACATTTTGTATACTGACAACTGAAGATTGAAGCAATAGGATGGCTAATCACAACGAACCAAATTTGTAACAGCATAGATTGAATGTGAAACTAATTCGCGGGAAATTTGATGTTCTGTCAAAAATATACACAAAGATTATCAGTCTAAAAAAGAATTACGTCCTAAATATATTTCTAGTAAAAAGTTCTGAGACGTAGATTAATACTTGTGACTTTTATATCTGAAAGTCAAAATTTATAATTTTTACTTCGTTTTCAGATCGCGTTGAAATGAGTGTTGTGTCTTCGGAAAGTGTTGCTGGAGATGGAAACAAGTTAATGTTCGCTCCGTTTTCGTCGCAAGTGTCGACAACGTTTTGGAGCAAATTCGACCAGGTGAAACTGGACGTTCTGCAGTTGAAAGATGACCCTGTTGCAATTTGGGGATTCTACGGACCAAATGATATTGCTAATGTGAATCCGATACTCACTGTAGATAATGCGAGCTTTGAAAGGTAATAAGAATAAGAATTGAATAATTAATAGATGAATAAAATTATTTTTTCGTAATTAGAGATACAAAACCTCATTTTGGATCTGTGAAAGCACCAGGACTTTTAGTGATGGCAAAATCTTTGCAGGAATTTAAAGATTTGAACTACAATGATGTTATGCGCTCAACGGGATCTACACTTTTGAAAGATTTGTTCACTGAAGACGGACTACAGCGTGTAGCGGAAGATCCTAGTGTTTTATCGAGCTTTCTAATTCTTGCCTTCCCAGTAAGTAGACTTGAGTATTTTTGATAAAGACTATTTAGGTATTTTATTAACTATTACTATGTTCTGTGTAGGATTTCAAAAAATTCAAATTCCTGTTTTGGTTCGGGTTTCCTGCAATTACTTTGTCATCTCACGAAATATCTTTGGTTCAAAAAGTTCAAAAGGCTTCAGAAGTTTGGTCCAACATTACTGAAGTTCAAGCTGCTATAAAACGTTCAAGTGATCTGGTTTCGAAAGGATTTTTCTTTTTGAAAAACGAAGGAATCAACAAGGACATTCAAGTGAAAGGGTTACAAGATCTACCAGCAGACAAATTGGAGAATATTTACTTTGGATTTTTGGACACCAGCACAGTGGACGATACTCCTAGTTGGGTGTTAAGAAATTATTTGGCGTTTTTGATTTTGAAACTGTAAGTGAATCATCAAGTTCATAATGTGGGTTCGGTCACGTTCAAAATTATTGAAATCGTTTCTGATGATTTTAGAAAAATTTCTGCACCCACTGTTCTGAAGATATTTGCCTTTAGGCCGGGCAGGTTGAGCGGAGATAACAGTTTGCTATTTCATGTTTCTGTTGTGGTAATAAGTGGATTATACATAATTGACGAACGAGTGTCGAATCACTAAAGTACCTTACTTAACTGGCTGTCACTGTCATTTAGGTAGTAACCAACGATTCAAGTTTGTCTACAGTAAAGTTTATTGGCTGGGAGCGGAACGAAAAAGGAGCATTCGGACCAAAGCATGTAGATGTGCAGCAGTCTCTTGATCCCAAAAAGTAATCCGTTTACAAATAGTGATGTACAGCTTAGCTGGACAGTTTATTCTCATACATTTTCAATTTCAGGTTGGCAGAAAATTCTGTAGATTTCAACCTCAAGCTCATGAAGTGGAGGCTATTTCCAGACTTCGACTTGGAAATGATGCACCAGACAAAGTGTCTTCTGCTGGGAGCTGGAACCTTGGGTTGCAATGTTGCTAGATGTCTAATGGGATGGGGAGTTCGGAATATCACTTTCGCTGACAACGGACATGTTTCGTATTCGAATCCTGCTAGGCAGAGTCTGTATGTTTTTGAAGATTGCGAAAATGGTGGAAAAGAGAAGGCAAAAGCTGCTGCTGACAATCTACGCAAAATATTTCCAGGCATCAACTCTAGCCACGAAAAGGTTAGTATATATATAAAATGTGCAAAGTAAGAATACCAAATTGATTTGTTGTTAATAGCTAATGATACCTATGCCTGGTCATCCAACCTCACCTGGGACAATAGAGCAAACTCGCCAAGATTATGAAAAGCTTGTTAGCTTGATTGAGCAGACTGACGTAGTCTTTTTACTGATGGATACTAGAGAAAGTCGATGGCTGCCAACTCTGCTTGGGATGAAGTTAGGAAAAGTAAGATCTGGATTACTGGATTTTAGAATCTTTCGTGATGTGCATATCGTCCGACATAAAAATATACTGTATTTGCATTCTATAGATTGTCATAAATGCTGCATTAGGCTTTGACAGCTACGTAGTAATGCGACACGGTGTATACGATTCAAAGAAGCAAGACAAGCGTCGCTTAGGGTGCTACTTTTGCACAGATGTTGTAGCTCCCGGAGACGTAAGTTCGAATGCGGCAACTCTTCAGATTTACTTCGTTTTATTCGACTACTTATTTATGTGTAGTCGACGAAAGACAGAACTCTGGATCAGCAATGCACGGTCACACGTCCTGGTGTATCTATGATTGCGTCTGCCTTCGCGGTGGAACTGTTGGCAGCTGTTCTGCATCACCCAGACAAGTTAACTCCAATATTCATAAAACCAAACACTTGGAAAAACATAAATAATCAGTTCCTAATCACATGTGATTGATTCATAGGGGATTAGCTATTCCGGACCCGTCGCAACTAGGACCACTTGGTATGATACCGCACACGATACGTGGATTCTTAGGTACAGGGGAACAAATTTCTCCTTCATTTCAGTCGTTTGATAAATGCACAGCATGCTCGGACAAAGTAAGTTTTAGATAAAAATTCATAAGATACAGAATAAATTATCAAAAGAGGAAAACTGGAATAATAAGTGTTCCTTTCTCGTAGGTTTTGGCAGAATTGGAGCAGAGAGGATTCGATTTCATTGTAGATGTCCTTAATAACTCTGGTGACTACTTGGAACGAATAACTGGACTAGATAAACTAAAAGATGACAACGATTTATGTGATGGCATAATTGAGTTGTCTGATGATGATGATGCTGGGTCCACTATATAGCTGCATATTCCACAAACAAGACTGTCGACTGTCCTTAATCTCCTGAACACAGCATAGCTAATTGCGAACTTTAGTTAATTGTACATGATTATTATCGTATTTTGAATATTATCTATAATTAAACGTACCTAAAGCCAACAGTTAATGAGATTTTAATGACAAGCTTCACAAATCTAGATCTATATCATAAACTTCATCATGCATTGTCTGATGGTCAGTTCATGCTGCACCTTCAACAAAAATGGACTGTTTTCCCGTTTACGTAATTGTCTTACTTTGTAGTGTAGTGCTTAGGTGTTCAGCAAAAGGTGAGTTAGAAATATCGGTTAGATATTTTGATAGGAGTAAGAAATTTTATCAGTGCTAATAGATCTATGATTTTTTCAGATATTTGTAAAGGTGGCGTGTGCAATACTACGGATACTTCAAGAGTTATATGTTATGTAACCAACTGGGTTAGTATTCGACCTGGAAAATCAGTTTATCACGTATCGGATATTGATTCGTCCCTGTGCACTAATTTAGTATACAGTTTCGCGACACTAAACCCTATTACGTTGACTATAGAACCCGGCATACCTCAGGTGGATATAAATGAAAAGTTGTACGAGCAGGTAACAAGCTTGAAGACTTTATCCAAGGGTCTTCAAGTATCCCTAGCCTTGGGAGGATGGGCTGATTCTGCAAACAGTACTAAGTACTCCGATATGATTAATAGTGGGCGAAATCGTGCTAACTTTATCCATAGTGCAGTGCATTTTCTCCGAAAGCACAATTTCGACGGTTTGGACATAGACTGGGAATATCCAAAGTGCTGGCAGGGGAATTGCACTGCTGGACCTACATCTGACAAGAGAAATTTTGTCTCTCTAATCCAAGAACTTAGACTTGCATTCAGAGACTACAAACTTCTTTTGAGTGTGGCAGTTTCAGCTAATAGAACTGTTGCAGCGGAAGGTAGTTATATACTATATTATATACCTACCACTAAGTAAATCGCTCCTTAGACAGTAATTACGCATCTCATTATTATAACTGCATCCTGCTTGAATATACAGCCTACAGCTTCAAGAAAATTGGATCGTTGGTTGACTGGGTTGGAATAATGACTTATGACTACACTGCTACACTTAAGGAAAAAACCGGGTATCACGCTCCTTTCACCGGTCCAATCGCAAACACTGTAGACTCGATTCAGATGTGGCTTGACGAGGGAATACCTCCGCAGAAATTAATCATGGGGATCCCATTTTATGGAAGATCTTTCACATTGACGGAGCCTTCGTTCCATGGAGTAGGAGCTCCTGCTACGATAGGAAGGCCAGGTCCATTTACAGAGGAGTTAGGTTTTCTTGCATTCTTTGAATTTTGCAACGGGTGGAACTACAAATCCGAACGTGGTGTGGGATCGTATGCTTTCCTTGATAACCAGTGGGTATCGTATGACAATGTGGAAAATATACAAGATAAAGTTGCATACGCAAAGAAATCAAAACTTGGTGGCGTTATGGTGTGGGCTTTGGACCTGGACGACTTCTCTGGAGATTTCTGTAACTTTGGGAAGTATCCTTTGATGAAGACTATTAACAATGCATTAATTCAATGATTCTAAGTTTCAAGAATAATACTGTAATTGTGGCTCTTAAGTTCTTGCGACAGTTTCGACACGTTCAAGTACAAATTCGATCTTATAACTTATAACAAATTAATAATTACTTAATTGTATTATAATCAAAATGCTGATCACTATTAAAATTCATAGGTTCGTTTTAACAAAAAAATTGAATTATATTACCGTAATATGTTAAATTCTATTCTGTTGGTGAGCTTTTATGTGCCATCCAAGTTCTTCAGATGTGGTATAGGCCCATTCGCAACCTTCTACTTGACATTTAAAATTCTTAGGTTTTGGATTCACAATTGTATAATGGGGATTAGTTTTGGTGCTTGTGGGTTTAATAATTACCTGTTTCGGATTTGTATTGCTAACGACTAATGATTTTCCCTGATTTGACGGCAACCCGAGAAAAATGTGACCTGGACTATTTACAATCACAGGAGGTGTTTTAATTGAACTGCCACATAAAGAATTAGCTGATGAAGACGTTGGAGTCTTAGTTTTGGGATGAGCCACTTTTCTATGTTGTAGAACTTCTCGCTGAACTGCAAAAGTTTCTGAACAACTTTCACATTTGTAAGGCTTGCTGTCGAAATGCGATTTGGTGTGCGTAAGAGCGTTTTCAAAAGAATTGTACACGTATTTAACTTCGGGGCACAGCGTACATTCATATCCGCTTCCAGATTTTCCTGTAATACAGAAGCAGAATGTAAAGCAAGAATATACATTTTTCATTCAATTAGGCAGTATCGGAGGAATAATAATTATAAAATATACACATACTCAAGGCTTCAGAAGCTTTAGTCCTCACATAAATTTCAGCCTTCTCTCGCAGCGTCAATCCGAATTCCAAAGTATTCAGATTTTTTTCTTCACTAGTTTTGAGCACACTAAGATTAGGCTTAAGTTTTGAGTCTGTGGAAATGACGAACTTTGAGGCTTTGGAATTAGGCGTATTCTCTGCTTCGGCAGTGTTGTTAATATCACTACAAGGTTTCGTGGAAGAACTTTTTTTAGACTTAGACTCAGTTGATTTCGATGGAGGAGCTTTTCTCTTGATTGCAGATTTGACTTGTGACGAGTTGGGAATTGTAGCATTAAAAGATGCCATTTCTTGAGTAACGGAAACAGCTAGATATATAATAATAATCAAGGATTGATTAAGATATAGATGCTATCTGATTCATCGGTTTAGAAATCCATTTTCTAATAGTATTTAAAAGTACCTGAATTATTTCCACTAGAAGCATCAGATCCAAGAATTCTGTAATATACTTGTTTATCATTTAACTCTACATTTGTACTCCCACTACCCCCGAAAATACTCGAGTAGTCTAATTGTATTGGTATGTCTTCGTTGTCATTCGACTTCAAAATAAAATATTGAGGCTGTCCAGCGACATTGTTGTCATCATAATTTCCTCCTAATCATCACAAAAAACGATACCGTTTATGTACTTATTAAACTACTAAATCCAAAACCAAGCATTAATGCTCAAGTATTATTTCATCATCACTGACCAATATAATATATTTCCTGAGAGTTGTTTTCTCCACCAGCAGAATTTACTTCAAAAGGCTGGAATTGCTGCTGCCCAGTCCCCACCACTCCGCTTGCCCCCACAGGTGTGCCAGACGATGACCAGATATGACTACTTGTGCCAATTTGACCGGACACCGGAACTTCCACAGACGTCTGCGCCTGCTGTACCGTTAAGTCACCATCCCCAGATGCAGCAGTCTGGTCCATAAGGACAAAAAGGTCCTCCGCATCTTCCACAAAATCCTCCGGAGTCATCTTTCCTTCCATGATCACCGCACGAATTCCTGATTCTACCGACTCATAAGGGATCGCTGCAGTTTTGATCGCTTCCCTATTTTCAAACCCCTGAATCTTGATTTCATTTGCAGCTTTGTCATACTCCGTCTTCACATCAAAACCTACAAATGATTATACAAGCAACATAACAATAACTTATAACATATTAAGTAAAACGATAACCCACTTTAGAACAGTGCATACCGAATGCATAATGTGCCCAATTTTCGATCAGCCTTCGACACTTTCGTTCGACAAAGTATCGCTCCTTCCACAGCTGTATCTCCTTCAGCACTAATTTCGAATTCGCCACACTCATTTTCTATCCTTCCTTCTATCTATTCCTTCTACTTGTCTCCAATATCAGTCCTTCACAAGAGAGCCACACCCACTCGCAGTCATTCCGAACCGTCTACGATATCTAAAACATTACCAAGAATGCTACTAAAGATGCAGGATACATTTGCTAACAAGTTCATAGTTCAGTAAAAACACTGAAGTATCGTCTCTGCTCTGTGTAAAAAAATATTTGAAAACTGTGAGATATATCTGTTCCCGCTCTACAACCAATAACACGGAACGAATGTCTGCCTATTATGAGACAGTGAACGATTGAGCGTCAAGCTGATCAAAATCATGAAATTTTAGAATTTCAATTAACAATTAATATTTATTGTTTTATTCTTTTATGATCGGAGTGGATTAAATAAACCATAGTCATCATACTATCATGACGGAATGTCGAGTACGGTAAAGTATAAATGAACAATCATTAATCAGGGAGTCAAAAGTAGAAATGAAGGGAAAGAGTTATTACATGGTGACGTATTTGGTTAAAAAATTATTGTAGACTGTAGTACACTTCCATTTCCATTGCATAGCTAATGTTGTCCGGTGGAAGCGATAATCTCACTTCCAGAAAAGTTGTACATCTTGTAAATGGATATTGGGCTACGTGAATTGGGGATTGATTGCACACTGCAACATGTCTTGGTAATTAATTAATTAATGTCTCGGTGTCCGATGGTTGCTGCCGATTATTAAGCAGTCTTGTTGTGTGAAGCATCGGGAATGGGAGCAACGATAGGGAGAAGCTTGTCAACCATGGCTTTTTCAGACTGTGCTACTCTGACAGTGACTCTTCCGTTCCGTCGCATGAATTTGGGGATTTCACTTTGTTTGAGAGGTCCGTGGTACTCGTTAATCTCGACTTTTTGACACTTCATCTTCTCTTTGGCATATTTGGCTACACTTCTTGTCAATTGGTAGCAGTGTTCTGTTTTCAAGACGTAGAGATCAAGTTCGTCCACAAGTCGCTCCAATGAGATGTCCGTTACCTTTAGATGCAAAATTGTGTGATTAAGTTACAGCCTGAATGGATAAGCTGATTTTGTTAAAGTCCAAGTTTAATCTTTAAGCTTACCTTGTTGGATAGTAAATGCAACTTTCTTATGCTATGACACTGAAGTACACCGTAGAGCACAGAAAGATCTGATATTTTAGGAGATCCTAGGAACAAACTTCTGAGATCTGTAAGTGAACGTACACAGAAAGTTAGTTATGTAAGTACATTAAGTTATATCAACAGAATTAATAATGTGAAGCTGAACATTGTACGTACTTTTCAATGAAGCGAGAGACTCGTGTTGTCGTAAGTCGTCAAAAACAGCCATTTCATAGGGGTCATCTAAATTGTCAAATACTTGTTGAGGAATTCCAGTGACACTTGTGTCAGAGTAGAGGCCGTTCATCGCATCTAATTCGACGAGCTTAGGATATCCCGAGAAGATCGTGGTCATCGCTAAATCTGTGAGATTCTCCAGTTTCAGTGATCGGATTCCAGGAAAAAGCTGCACTAGAATTTGTATAGTTTTTCTGCTGCACTTTGGAGAAAAGTCTTCGAAAACCTCTAAAGATTGCAGTTTCGAGTGGAACTTAAGTGAGATAGGTTCTCTCTCAAGAGCGTTACTAAAGTACAACCGGATTAACTTGAGAGACTTAAGACTAGGAAGTGTCTCTAAGAACTTGAATGAATGTCTGTAGCCGTTTAGTGTTAGACTTGAGAGATTCTTCATCGGAGGAACGGCAAACTCGTCAGCAGCAGGGCACCGAGGATGGAACTTAAGTTTAAATGTGGTTAATGTATTCTCTACGGAACTTAGCAGGGTGTGAAGTGATACTGTAGTGACGTCTGACATAATAGTGAGATCCATTTGTTTCAAAGGAAATCCTCGATAAGCGAGCTGCTGAATTCCATGCGTACGAAGACGCATGTTGGAGTCTAGAAAAGCTAGTTTGTCTAACTTTACATCTTTCGATTCTATGATGGCTTCGGCTATAGCGATATCACTGGCGAAAGGCATGTTGACAACGTCATCTGCGGTGTCGTAATTCATTTCGTTACAAACATACTGAATGAATTGCATAGGCAAAGGGTTCCGCTTTTCTGATCGAAGGCTGGATATCTTTTCCAGGTTGCAACAGGCTCTGAGCAAGTCTCGGAGGAAGGGTGTAGTGAGCTCCGTGATGAAAGAAAACACATTCAATTTCAGAATTTTGATGTTCGGGAGTTTGTAGGCCTCTCTATCAGGATGGTCTTGCGGGAAGAGTCTCCGATCAGAATAAGCTCGGGCTTCCACTGCAAGAACTTCCAACTTAGGTAACATTTCAAACAGAATATCCTTCAGTTCACTTTCTCTCCACCGAACTCGGTTGAAGAAAACGAACTTCATACACTTTCCAAAGATTCTGAAGAAGTTGATTGCACACTGAGATCCCAAGTCAATATCACCACTGAGCTCGAAGTTTAAGAAACCACTGGAGCTGTATTGAAACTGCTTTGTAAACTGAATCAACTTTTCCTCGTCTTGAATTACTATCTTCCCTTTTTCCTTCATGTTTCTGAGGGCTTCTTGGTTCCAGCCTCTTGACACTTGGCGACATGATTTGAGATCTGCCAAGTCCAAATAAGATACTACTTCTTCTATTATCTACAATTGAAAATCATTATTTCCATTAAGAACACAACTGTGAATGAATTGTTTCTGGAAGATTATGTCCACAGAAGTATTAGGCATGTGGGAACTTACCGAAGGTATTTGTAGAGGATGAGGTTTTCCATCCAGTAAAAACCGGAATCCTTCAGGAGTATGCCTATGACTTCTTCGAAGCCTCGCTGGAGCTGGTTGATTGCAGTTCATTTTTCACCGATACTGAATCACAGTTATAACTATTCAACTTCACACTTATTTTTCGGCCAGTATTATTTCACAAACAAAACTCCAGTCACTGTAGAAATCCAATGCAGTATAATATAATGAAACCAATGTCACTTCTTATTGATTCAATGTCACTTCACCACACAAATAAACCACAAATAAATAAAAGTTTAAGCTACAGAGGCACGTTAAGAGATCAGGAATCGGCACTTAAGCTTACTTCTTCTCGTCAGAGTAAGTACATGTTGTCTGAATGGCAGCTAAAATTTCAATGTTGAATAAGTTGCCAATGAAGAGAGACACTTACAAAACAAACTAGACCTAGAAACAAATTAAAACAAACATGATGTAGTAAATTATTGGTATATACGCACAGGTAGGTATATGGAAGGATGGAAGACCATTTTTAGCATTTGAATGTTCAACTAACTAACTGTATAACTGTATTTGCATCTATGTGGTCAGTGAATGTGATAAAAATGCTTGCAAGCAAGAATTGGATTAGTTGTAAGTGAAGAACAATAGATTTTCAACATCCAAGGGCTGAAATATTACATGAGAAGTATATAACCATCCTCTCGTCATGATCATAACACAACATTTAATAACTCACACCATTGTTAGATAAAGGTAGTTACGATATGTTAATGTTGGGCACATTGTATCACGTGAAGAGACGAAACCACCGTACTAACATTTACCTTTATAGACTGCACATTATACGTGTGAATGTTGAGCTGGCACAATAAACCTTCGTACAATGGTAGACTCAATCCTGATTAAGAAATCAAGATGCAATCACCTTGACGTAACGTAGGTATATTGAAATTCGCCTTCTTCTCACGTTAAATTGACTTTGTATGTGTGTATCTATCACATTCTTAGCTGTGTAAGCTGATTGAGGCAATAGAATTATTTCAATATACCAATAAATTTGTATATACGCTATACAGTGTAGAGATCTCAGTGAACTTCATCTTTTGTGCCCATTCGAGCGTAAAATTATGCTGAATTCTGAATGAAATGGCAAATGGCACGCTTATTGCAACTCTTGCAAACTTCTAGGGACCCCTACGCATTTTTCATGATTGCTGAAAGCTAAAAATCTTAAAATAAAAGATAGTTAAATCGTATGGGGGAGTAAATTAGTAAGTGACAACGGCAACTGCAAAAGACACTTATACTCACAGGAGAGAGAGAGACTTGAACTATTCAATAAAGGGAATAAAGCAATTCCTATTGCTACATGACTTTGAAAGACTACGCAATGTAAGAAATTGACAGATGTACCAACTCACCATTAAAGTTGTGGGTGGTTCTATTTCTATTATGTGAAACTTTGAATGCAACTCAGCAAGATTTATGCTGCCCTGTCCGTAGGTGTATATATTTGTGTATGCTGGGTTGCTCACTAATTTTATAATGAGCTATAATGAGTCTTTGTAATTTCTAGATTTAAATTAGAATTGTTAGTATTGTTAGTTATAGTGTTGCTCAAATATTAGATTATTACTTCTGTCTGCCAGTCCTGACTTAAGTAATGGAGTGGAACTTTTGTCAAGTTGTTTCGAAGGGGATGTGATGCGGTGAACTCCACTAATCTGAGTTTGAATTTGAACTGACTGAGTCTTATTACACTTGCCTTGATGAGCCAATTTTTGAGCAATTATAATATTGGTGAACACACACACTTGACTTACCCATTCATTTCCATCATCACCTTTTATGTTTGTGACCTTTAATCTCGTCTGCTGATCTAGTCTGTTAGTTGGTTTTGCAATAATACACAAACACACACGAGCACACTGGCTTATTGCTTAATGCTTAATCACCTTTCTGTCCGAATTTAGAGGGAGATGTTTAACTGACTGCGGATTTATGTCATCATCACTGTGAGTCAAACTACTCAGCTACTTACTTAATTCACTAGTGTCTCTGGGGTATACATGGTATATATACATAATCTATACTTGAGCTATTATATACTCACGTATCGTCAAATGAAACATGACCGAGTGTTTGAATGAGGATGTGTTGATATGTAGCTTACTACCAGACAGATGAATTCTAAGATTTGTGCTTCTGCGATTTCACCATGTTACACAATAATCTGCTTTCAGATCCAGTTCATCAGTTCAAAACAAGTTGATCTGTGTAAATGTAAGTTCGAAGTTCCAACCTTCCAACTCATCCACGTCTTGAGTGTATGGACAGATGCTCGAGTAAAAAACAAAACACCACCAAACCAATATGCATTATCCTTAAGCAACCTAGGTGCCTGGGTTGTGTAGCCAGAAACTCGACAAAAACTGACTATATGCCTACTAGCTTGGAGCTTGTAGAGTATAACAGATATGAGTTTGTGGTCTATTCTGTTAGATCTGCCCGTATTCCACAGCCACAGCAAATGTTAGTATTGTAGCATGAGAAACTGACTAGATTTACCAATTGGGTTTGCATGTGTAGCTTATTCAATTTCGAAGCTAGGTATAAATGAAATTGTGACTGGATTAAAATGTCGCAACACATCCATTTGAGTCCAGGTTTAGAGAATCGTGCATTTTTAAATTGAATGCAAGAATGGGTTTGTCTCGCGAGAGGTTGCATAGTCAGGAGTCATTTTTATTTGGCTGCTGGGATCATTCATGGGATGAAAGGATGGCAGCAGCTCTGATAAGTTGCCCCAGTTTGTCAATTTTGGGGTCATTGCTAATTCTTGCTTCATAGGCGTTCGCCACAGATTATTGTTGCGAATTATTACTCTCATAAAGGTGATAAGTAGTAGAAGTAGTAGACACTTAGAGAGTGGAACTCGTGAATTCATTGTTGAGTTTAATATAATGACTCCTTCACAACTTAAACCCTCATTTGCTAAGTAATCAATAAGCGATCTATCGAACTTTTACTTGTTCATTCAAAATTGAAGTAATTTGCTTTATTTGATTTCCCTTCTCCTCATAAGTTTTTTATACAAAGCATAATTAAATGTAAGTCAAATAAATCAATAAAGGTTGACTTTAAATTAAAAAAATCTCATTCCAATTATTGTATAGTACTGCAAACAAGATTTATTTATCAACAAATCAATCTGTATCTAGAACGCTATCGATTAGCCTTAAAAAGACTGAAAATAATTAATGGTTGGAATTCAATGTTAAAAAATCTGATGGACTTGACTTTCGTAAATGTAGTTAGCGAGCAAAGCCACAACGATTGGGTTGCAATGATGATATCTCAATTAGGGATTACTACTGCGTGCAGTGTGTGCAATGGTTAGAATGCAGACGCACACAACACATTCTATTGGTGTCCGTTAAGATGATACTGAGAATGAGAATATTGCAACAACTAGCTGAGAGAGGATTATGCAATTTTTGTGAGGATACCCTTCTACTGTAGTCTACCTTTTTATGCAAGTGACTGTGCTCAGAGAGGGACTGCAATTTGTGATGAAAAGGGGTGTTACAAAAATCCTCTTGAGTTCATATATAACTGTAGCTCGAGTGAGATATAAATTTCGCCATATTCAAACAAACTAATTATTGTTGCACGCAAGCAAGGTTAAGAGGACAAGATCTTGAAATACTTTTCAGATTCATCCATTCCTACACACACAGACAGACACACAGACAATAGTAAAGAGCTGCGTTCTCAAAGGCAATGTCAGTGATTAAGTAGCACATTTGTAGTTACACAAGTGAATCCCATAATGTTATATAATGTGTGTGCCCCATTTACTGTTGGCTACACGATCAAAAAGGTAAATGTCATTCAATGTATTTTATGAGACGTATTGTAATCTCCCCTCTTAAGTGATGTGAAACTTGGGGACTTAAATATGCAAGTGCTTTCAATTTTTATGCAAGTTACATTTTGAGTTTCAGACACACATACACAATACGCGGCTGTATAGCGATAAAAGTTTACTAGAAGTATGATTGCATTGATTTGCGATAGTAAGTTTGGTCTAAAGTAAAAGCTAATGTATGAAGAAGTGTAGTAATGGCTAACTAACGCAGGTAGTTGCATAATTTCAGTATTTGAAGTGTAACAATAGAGTTCTAGGCCTACTTTGCGAATTTTACTTAAATGACCTTCTTTCGCTTGCTAACAAAAGTTTGGACGGTGTTCTAGAGACTCGCGTCCTTTCTTATTTACTAACAATTCGTGACTGTCTCCATTCCATACCTGGCAGTGTGGTTGCGAATCGCGATTGGCGATTGGTATGCCTTTTATGTATCAAAGGGTCAGAGTTCTAGAGAGACCGAAAGATTGGCGTAATTTAGCTAAGTTAACTTGAAGTGATGTACGGTTAATAATATTAAATGGTAAATAATAAATTATTATAAACGATTACATTATATAAGATGCGACATTTTATTTTTTATTGAAAAGAAGCAAAACGGTACATAATGAGTTGTGTATGTTTATGATACTTGTGATTTTATGATATCAATTAGAACACTAAAATTCTTGGGCGTATTCTTGCACGACAGCAATATGAGACCGTCAATTACACACTGCTGATGACACGACAAAGTACACTGGACAAAAGTTTTTCGGAATAGCGTGTAATTAGCAGATTTTCGAACTTTCCTCAATAAAGTTGTTTGTTCGTTCTCAATAAACTTCGCACATTTGTAAGCACTATTTTCCGTGAATCTGGAAGTCGTATCGTCGTATGCAGTGCGCTTTGTCCACTGCGGTAGACGTAGAATGAAACTTTATAACTCAAGTTGTTTCCGTTTGTAAGACATGAAACGATTGGAACTATTGATTCCACATTAAGACGAGACACATTTCTATCTGATCTTAAGTCCTGCCTTAAGTTCGCATTCGCAAGTTAGATTTCTCTTGCACTCTTTGTGCATCATATTCCAGTTTGTGAACTGTACCTTTAGATTAGTAGCTAACCGTTTAGCATGCTCAAGGATTATGAATAAAAAGAATCAAACACGTTGTGAATTTTTGGGTTTGATTGTTTTAGTTCTGGTAGTTTTATTGTTAATTCTTTATCTCGTTGGGCCCAAATCTCAGTCAGGTATTCATTAAAACATTAATATGCGAAATCCTAAATGAATTGTAAGTGTCTGCCGTGTTTTATTTGACATACCTCAGGTCCCTTTATCCGAGTGCTTCAAGTTTCGTGTGAAAACGGAACTGAAAGTGAATTCGAGGAAATGGTGATTTCCAGCAAGCTTAATGCATCCGTGGTGGTGAATACAAGTGTGTTGATAGAAAACTCGTCTGAAGACGGATCAACTTGCCCCAAAAAAGTTGCTTTGGAATGCACAGCAGCTTATCCGGTTCTGTGGGTTTACGAGGGTTATGGAGCCCCGAATGTTTCGACAGAAATGTTTCGAAAGACAGATAACTTCAATGATGTTAATTCGTACAGGTTCATCGCTACTGTTCGATTCAACTTAATCGCAGAGCGAGCTTCTGGGAAATATAAGTGTTCTCCTTCTTCAAATGAGATCAGTGGAACGTCTTCCTTCGTGCATTTGTACTTTCCGTGTATGTCCCCTGTAACTAAATTCATCTTGAAGATTTTATTTATTAAATTAAGGTAAGATGTTCGATTTGCAGCAAATAAAGATGGTTCGCAGTTATTCCTTATCACAAACGATATCACAGTTGAGTCAGACACGGAGAAAGAATTACTAGTTCCATGTCCTATTGCGGATCCTGATGTAAATGTCTCGCTGATTTATGTAAGTGAGTTTCATGTTCAGTTTTCACTACTTTTCACTTTAAAACTACAAAGTACGTCATATGATTTAAATGGAAGATGATAGATGGATTTTGTCTAAATGTGTCAAAATATTCTTTTAATCTGAAGAATGGTCAGCCCGTCACAGGAAACTATGTACATCACTACCAGCCAGAAACAGGATTTTTTCTTAATGCCAAATTTATAGAAGAAAAGGACCCATTTGGGACATTTCACTGTGAGGATGAATTGGGAAGAAAGTCCGGAAAAGTCACTATCATTTCGAAAAAAAGTATGTCAAATTCGCACGTTAATCATTTCTATAATTTTCTAAAGTTTTATATTTCCGTGTCGGTTAACTTAGGCTCAATAGTACGGACTACTCCTCAAAATTCTACAATAAACTTTGACTCTGATTTCAATGGAGTTTTCAAATGCGAAGCCAAAGAAAACGTAACCTTGAAGTTCAGGAAGGTTAACAATTCCAAACGAATAAGTTACATTTTAAATTCCGCTTCGGAGTTTCCTTTCTCATCCCAAGTTATTTTTGAGAGAAGAGATTTGAGAGAAGGAGCTGTGATTTCCTGCTTAACTATCAGTAGAAGAGTTGAGTTGCATTCGTGGAAAGTCCTTCTGTCCATGTCGGGTAAGATTTGTTTGCATGCGGAATGCCTGAATATGACAACATGACGTTCATCCATGAAAAGTAATTTATTTTGGTATCAAAGGAGAAATGCAACTTTCTGAATTTTCGTACAAAGAAGACTCGGATGGGTTTTCGTGCTGCAGTGTTTCGTCTAGAATGCCAAAACTCACAAAGACAGAATGTGCTGATGTGCCTTCGTGCTTAATTGGAAAGTCATGTGTAGAGAGACGGTCGTGCAATACAAAGTCATTAAAATTGACTCAGAAGTCTACCTGTGTCAATTATAAGTTGGAGTATAAACGTAACATGTCCAGTGGATTGCTTCACTGCTGGGTGGATGACACAATAAAGTCATACGCATATTTTGCATATGAGTCAGAGGATGATAACACCACGTTGAAAGGTATTTTGCAATACTTGTTAGATATGCGTTTAATGACATATTGCGCAATGTTTCATGATGTGGAGTTGGTTCTCCAGACTTCAAGGAGATATCCGGTGAAACAGTTCCCACAATTACCATCAATTCAGGTGGCTTAGAGTCGCTGCTAAGAATTAAGGAAGTGAACAGTACAAAACATGAATTGGTATTGCGTTACACGTTTCGTTGCACAGGACCTACATTCTATTTTGCTCGTGGGTTCAAATGGCAAATAGCTCGGTATAGTGGGCTCAGTGATTTTTTGGATGGAGAAGGTATATTAAGTATATTTTTAAATCAAACTTCATCTTGCTAATGCCATTTGCGAGTGTATGTTAACCACAGACAAATTTTTTGCGAATTTCTCGTAGAAGTCGTCAAGGACGGATGGATCCAGAGCACCAGGAATTTCGAATTACCTTTCACTTCAGCGAGGTTTACAAAGAGAATTTACTGCTTTGCTCCAATTTGGAACTCCCCGATGGAATGGACATTTGCGACTAAAGAGTTTCTTGATTTCTGAAGGATGCGTGGTGGCGATGGAGTGGAGTTATGAATGATATATTTATTATGACATGCCATGATGTGCGAGGATATTTTAGGATGTCGAGGTTAGCACCGATGAGAATATTATTGTCGTAATAATCCAAGTGTATTTCACAATTTTACAAAAACTGCATGTTTCACGAAATGATGCATACTTCACTAACTTTTTGATAAGTAGAGAGCTTGGGAATTTCTGGGGGAACTTCTGGAGGTTTGAGGTGTTCTGTTAATGTGTTGGTAATTTAGTAAATATTGATGTTGTAAGATAGACAAATTTGGAAATATCTAGGAATGTTACCAGCAGCTTCTGCGATGATTTCCACGGATGTTTCGTAATTCTTTGAGTCAAGAACTTTCTTTACGTAATCGATGGGAATAGAATCATTAGTCATTTCTTTAGTTGTTTCCAGCAGTCTCGTGAGAGTGCTCTATTAAAGTCGGGAGATTTTTAATTGTCAGACATATTGCGCAATAAGAATGCTAGGAAAGAATTCATTTTCAAGCATGTGAAGCTATCAGCAGTTTGGACGTAAATGGGAGCACTTAAAAATTTTTTAAATAGACTTACTAGCTTCTGAGTCATTCGAACTTCAGCCTTTCTGAGTACAGCGAGATCAGCTACTTGTCTCTGGTAATCTTTGAGGAAAGTCAAGGAGCCACCGGTATTATTACTGTGCTTGGTTTCAACCTTACTAAACAGGTTCCTCGACTTCTTTGGTCGAAGTTTGCCAAAGAAGGAAAGAACAAGAAAGTCATTCTCGAGATAATCAAGAAGCTGGAATTGAATTGGAGATATTAGAATACAATGAAAGATAAGGAATCCAATTAATAACCGTCTTTCGTATGAAAATGATAAATTAACGAATTGTTACTTTCTGTGTGACAGTGTCGATTGACACCCTTCTTTCATATTTAAATGTTGAAGATGAACCGAGCAGGTATGAACTCTTGGTGTCCAACTTTCCAGTGGAGAGAAGTGAGTCTTGGTCGAATTTATATTTGGCGTAAATGTCCTTAACATTTTTTAGACCACTGTCAAGATGTTTCAGATATGATTTAAGATATGAGGTTTTATGGCTTACCTTGTATTTGTTGGGAGCATCAATGCTTCCAAGTTTAAGGAGAAAATGCAAAGAGTTCCCTAATTGTTCGTCTGGGTTTGTTAGAAAGATCTTAGAATCGTCAATTTTCTCAAAGAAGTCATTGCAAGGAGATACTTCGACCTAATGTTTTGCAAATAATTTCAAAGATAGAAGTTATCAGTAGACGCAGGTCAATCAAATATTATAGATTACTTTCACCGATCCTATAGACTGGTTTGTTAAGAAATCTGCGATTGGTGTTATCTGCTGAAACTCCAAGAGATATGATAGAGGTTTTAATGAAACGAAGCTATAGCCAATGGGGACTTCTGACTCGGTGTCTTCCATAAATGGGTCTTCCGCGTCAGATGACTATAATCGGTTTTAAATATCAATTTAGCTGTTTTTTGGTTTGCTGCAACACGAAGCTGCATTTTCTGCAATCTAACAATTGATTTAGACTTACGGTATTAATTAACCCTTCTTCTTGTATCCTCATGTAAGTGGATTTCATCTTAAAATATCTCTCTAAGAATTTTTCTTTCGTCCAGAAATACACCATATCATCTTTCGCGTGAATAAGTTTGATAACTGGATGCCTCGTCGCGTAAGAGTCTTCATCAACAGCTTCTTCGTAAAGTTCGTGAAATTCCAAAAGTGATTTGGTTGTTTCATTTACAATGAGAGGTTCGAAAAGCACATCTTTCTCTAAGTCTGAACTCATAGCATTTGAATCAGCGACCAAAGGAATCAATTCAAGAATGTCTTTACGAAAACTTTGGCTAATTGGACCTAAGTAGAGAATTCATACGCATCATTAGTTTTTATGTTATCACAAGCAAATAAGGAATAAACAAAGATTTGCTAACTTTGTTCGCATATTTGTGTGTAAAACGGAGACTTTATGGTAACTTCTTCTTGCGCAAAGTGATAAGTCAGTTTCAAACCTTGACCCTTATCCGCCCAAGGATCTCTAGGATTTTGAAATATCCATACTTGGTTTCCTCCAAGAGTGATTCTATTTGTATTTCCAAGTATCACGTTTCACATATGTCCATCATTTTGTGATCAGAAAAGTAGGTGTGTGAGAGATATATTTGGTTACTGAAATATTTTACCTGTCATTATTGAAGATAGGAGATTCGTACACAACCTGGTCTCCATTTAAGAGAATTCGAGTGTCAGGTGCAAATGCTCGCAGAGTTACTTTATTGTCCTTCGTAGTGACACTAAATATTCCGTGACATTCGCGTATTCTAAACGTGTGAATAGGTTGTTCTTAAAGATTTAGCTGACAATTATATGCCATTCAAGAATTAGTATATTCTAGCGCAGACTTACCCAGGACCAAGAATTGTAACGAATGGTTGTTCCTTTCTTTTTTGGCAACCGAATTCAATGTTCCCATTTGGCAGTATGTGAACCACCTTGCCTGTCAACTGACTGTCTTGATTCAAGTTGTAAATATGAGCTGAGTACTTTTTGTCATTCTCCAGTTTCTTGGCTGCAACGACAATTTCCTGCAATTATATTAATTCATCAATCAAACTTCCTCGTGACTAGTCATGATTTTGAAATAACTAACATTTGTTCCTCTGTCCATTTTTGACAGTTTTATTCTCTCTTCATGAGATATTGTGAGATTCTTTAGTTCCCTTTCATTATCTTTGATTTGAGACTTCAGGTCGTCAATGACTTGTCTACGAAATTCTTCTTTGTCTCCGTTAAAGACTTGTTCTGCTTTCTCCGTCCAGGCAAAATATTCATTTTTTTCAAAATCATTAGTAGAAAGCATTTTTCGTAAATTCTCGTTTTCAATTTTTAGTTCACGGCTCAGTTTAGTGGTAAGTTCTTCATTAATGAGTGGGCTTCTGCTTAATCTTTGTACTTTGTCGACTGTTCATTTTCATGAAAATTGTACACACTATTTTGATTAACAGTAACTTTCATGCAAGTCCGCATTTATTGTTATAAGCTTACCGAATGATAAGGATTTTAAAGTGAAATGGTAACTTAATTCAGTTGGAGCAAGAAATCCAATCTGAAAACCCCTCGCACCATTAGAGTTTAGAATATTTCAATAAGATATTCGTAAATGTGCTCTTTAACGTACCACATAAGTTTTGCTGTTCCCGAATAACGCTCGATGAAGTAATTTCGATAATAAACTTGCTTTGTTCTTTTGAAGGTCTAATGGAATTTCCTCTTTGATTTCTGGCATACCTACGACAACTTTTTCTAAAAATGAAATTGGTTTTGTATTATAAGGTGTACAGGTGTCTGGGGAAATCAGTAAATCTTCAGAAAATGAACTGTAAAATTCATGAGATTTAAAGAATTATATTCTTTTCAAATTTTCTTTTGTATTGATTCTGAAAATGAAATCTCACCTTTCAGACATATCGTAGAAATCTATGAGAGACGACATAATCATTTCATCACCTTTAGAATTTCTGTACTTTTGTAGCAAAGAAAGCCCCACAATGACTGTAGCCTTAGAACTAATGAGATTGAGATTTGTACATGTTAAAGCTCTCGTGTACATCCCTTCGTCGATTCTGATCTGAACTTCTTCAGCCGTAGAGATTAGCACGCTTCTCAAGCCTTCAACTGTGAGTAAATTATTTCATTCAGCAAACAATAATGGAAACCATAAGTGAAGATTTTACTCTGTCACTTGAATGCCTACCATAAAACCCTCTTTTAGGGTGTTCCCGTACTTTGATACTTTGCTTGAATTTTGTACTACTGTTCACTGCTGTAAGGAGATCCCTTACTTTATCATCTTGAATCTCCATCATTGTCATCTTTACTTCGATGACTGAGGTATTCCCCATCTGTTGCGCTTGAACACTTTTCTCCTTGTCGCGAATCGAACGAAACAGATCAGAGGCCAAAAGAGGAATAAAACCTGGAAATGTAATAAGTAAAAATTCTGAATAAAGTATAAAGTTGAAGTAGGATATGCGACCAATTGAATTAGCCTGCCTCTATTAGCCCCATGTCCAAACAGCGTCCATGATTTCCCTGATCCACTTTCTCCACAGCAGATTAGCGTACTATTGTACCCTGTCCAGGCACTCTGGACCATTTCCTTTCCAAAGTTATCAAATACTCGTTTCTAATGAGAAATTAAACAATTTCAAAACAGGATGCGTATGAGCTTTTCAAACTACGCGATATTACGATGGAAGCTAACTTGGTCGCAGTATTTGGGACCATTTGGGTGTTTGTGATCTGCTGTGTAATGTCCATCTTGCAGTTCTGTGAAGCCATCGTAAGACCAGTAGACATGAGAAACCCCGAAATCCTGCGTGTCCAAAGAGTCCTCCGGATTTGCAACAGAAATGTTTGTGGAATCTACAGCTTTTAAAATCAACTTGGCACCTTTATCCAACTCATGTCGGTTGTAAAAGTCACCAAGCATGAGAAGTGTGAGTTAAGGAAAATATTTTGCTACATTCAATTTTTCTAATTGTATAAGATAATAAATAAATGCACTATCGTCTAAAAAGTTAAAACCCATCGATTTGTATGAAAGGATATCATTGGTCTCAACCTCACGGCAGCTTGAACATTATGCAGTGGAAATTCCATTGCGGAAGTCTATCACTAGAATACAAAATTGCGACTAATTTAATTTGGTTTATTGGTATCAGCAGGTGAAGGATCTTTGAGGAATAATCTAAATATTATGTAAAAGTTGTTTTTACCTGAGGTCGCCTCTGTTTTAAATCTTTCAAATCTTCTTCGTATGTTTTGTGTCACACACAGAAGGCAGAACCTAAATCGCGAGTTTACGGGAGATCCTAAGAAAGATTGTGAGATTTTTCTTGGGAGAAAGCGAGAGAAATGACAACCCGATTGGTGTAATTTTGTAGTTTGACAGGGACGGTGAAAGTCGCATGACATGAAACCCAGGATATCAGTCACATTCAATGTGACAATACATATATAGTTTATTCATCCACTACTACGAGGAATGGCAATCAGTACTCCTACAAAAACATGTAGCTTGTGATTCCGGGGATGAAATGCGAGGTGAAGAAGGCCCAAAAGTAGGTCAAATTTTGGCAGGAAGCGTCTGCAATTCATTTCTTCATTCCACAAGGAAGGAGAGAGCAAATTCCTGTAGGGAAAGCAATGATATCCCGTGGCTTAAAGGAATAATAAAGAGAAGACAAATCTCATCTGGAGTTGTATATGGTGGTTGAGGTAAATGATAGTGGTTGTCACGTAATGAAAAATGTATATAATTTGAGGTCAAAAGAGTGTGTGTGTGTAGCTTAGCAGTGGGTGATGAATGAAAGTCTAAGAAGGATTGATCAAACAAATAAATCTTTATTTCATTTGACTTTGATGATTTCTTGCATGCATTCCCCATTTGGATAGTAGTGTGCAATATATGTGTATGTGTGTGAATTTAATGGGTGGTGTATGTAAGACATAATGGAGTTTTTTAAGGCACAACGGTTTGTAGTACTGTGTGATCATGATGATTGGATTATTGTTTAGTTTTGCGAGATAAATAAATAGTTCTGATTCCTGAAACTTGTTTGAAAATGGGTTCGTTATGCACTTTTACGTTTTTCAGCGTATACACAGACGCACACACACACACGTCCTACTTTCCTTGTAAAACCAAAAAGGTGTCTTTCTTCGTGAGAAGCTTCCTTATGGCTCTTTTCTATCCTTTCCGAATGAAGTAGAATGTGTGTAATAGGGTATATAAAGTGAATACGTGTATCAGTATTAAAAATTATACAGAAGAACCTTATTGCAAATGCAAAGCCCCCAGCAGTAGTAAATAATATTAACACGGGATTGATTCGTATCAGAAGTATTCAGCAGAGAGAGAGAAGAGAGGAATATTAAAAAGTGTGGAAAGCAGCTGAGACACATAAAAATCACAAAGTTTATACCTCCTGACGGAATGAAACCGGAAGAGCGTAGTAAAAAGATTGAGTAAATTGAGACATTTTTTGTGATTCATATTTCAGAGACATTTCTTTTAAGACAAAAACTACAAAACAAAATGTTAATCATTTCGTACGAGTCTTTTGGATTCTGTGGTG
>JAQGAD010000380.1:0-42028 GCA_034696625.1 Isotomurus palustris | reverse complement strand
CCCCAAATGTCAAAACAAAATCACAAAAAAGCTTTCAGGGAATTGATTCCATTTTTTGGGCTCTTTTGAATACTGTGGACAGCCTAGAAAAGTAGAAAGGACACAAATTACATGAGACATTCATTCATAAAGCAGTTTAAAGCACTCAATTAGAAGATTAGAACAGGCTAATTGTGTAGATCTTACTGCTTAAAAGATGCCATTCCTCCTTTAAAATGCGCGTCACTTCCAAATGCGGCAAAGAAAAGTGGCACGTCAAATCTGCGATCCCAGTCACCCAGTCTACGCCAAAAGTTTGTCGCAGACGCAAAGACTCCTATATTATGATTAGGAAATATGAGTATCCGAAATTCGCGCTGTCAACATGAGACACTGACAGGGGCAAAGAGAGAAGCCCGAGTGGGGGTGGATGAGGTTTTGCCTATCCTCCTCCTCTCCCGGGAAACTCGGAGGTGTCAACAGGCACAGTCCCCGAGACTCCCTTATCTTCGTGCAACGATTCTACCACCACCGATAACCGCATAACTTGTGGATAACTGCCAGCCTAGAATACAGACGGAAATAACTTGTCTCAAGCTGCCTCTTCTGCAAGCATTCACTGGTCACGTCAGAGACAACGATCCCGATATTCCCGAAGAGAGCATTTCACATTGCAGAGGAATCGGAATCAACTAGGCCCGAAAAGTGAGACTGAAGTGACGTCAGTAGACAGAGTGAATAGGTAAGGCGCACATGATTTACATCATCTTATGATTCTTGTCATATAATTGATCGCTATTTAACTGAAACATGACCAAGATGGCTTGATCAAGTGTGATGTGCGAGGATAAGGATAAGTAAAAAAAAAACATTTGGGTTGTGGGTTGTGGAAAGGATGAGATCGAGATGAGAAATGGTATTTATGCAGAGATTGCAGGGACTCGGGAACGGGGGCATAATGAGACGTGTGAAGAAGGATTGATATTTGAGGTTTGAGGTATGATTGAGGCTGTAGATATAGAATGAATAGGATTGAATGAATAGCTTTTCTTTTTTTAACTTCCACCGTAATTATATAATAAGCTTTTTAACTGACATCACTGCCTGACATACTATATGGTCTACATGTAGGATTGAAGCAGTTGGAAGTGGTGTGGTGTTTAGGAGTTAGGATGTATTAAGATTAGGATGAAAGCACGAGGGAGTCTAATCTTGTGTATCTTGTTCAGTTTTCCTATGAATCACTAATAATTGAAATTGTGATAGTAAGTCTACCAAAACTTTTAGAACAAAAGTATCCTCAATTAAAAACGCCTTTCTGTGCTTCAGTTTATCCAATGCTGTACTAATTTAAACCACCGGATATTTGTGGTTATGTTGCAGGTTTTTACAAACGGAAGTTAATAAATTGAAGACAATTGTTATACAATGCGTCGTATAATGAAGCAACTCATAAGCAATCACGGTTCAACCCTGAGGAAAGCTTCAGTTGTTCTTATATCTACTGCCGGAGCAGCAGCTGGAATAGTTGCCATTACTTCATCGCAAACGTCTCGAAACTTCTTTGTCCTATCATCTTCATCTTGTGATAAGAAAATGTCTGAAGAAAACATTCCAGGATTGTATTCTCAGGATCGCCTGCGATCCATGTCAATTAACATTGGAGGTAAGATCAATCAAGGCATCTGAAGTTATTATTCCACACACTAGTGCAAACTGAATTCTGAATTTATTTGCAATAGGTATGAGGATTCCCTACTTAGGGAAGAATGAAGCATTTACCGAAGACCAGCTTGTGGCAAAAGAACCATTCGCCCAATTCAATTTTTGGTTTGAAAGAGCTGCCATCACCCAAGGAATTGATGAACCCAACGCTATGTGCTTGGCTACCGCTTCGAAGTAAGAATTATACCACTACTGTGCTGCTGTACGCCTTTTACATTGAATGCATTGTCGTGTAACTCTCTCCAATATTTATTCGAATCCAGGGATGGCAAACCGTCTTGCAGGATGGTGCTTCTCAAAGGATATGGCCCCGATGGCTTCAAATTCTTTTCTAACTACTCTAGTCGTAAAGGGTCGGACTTGGTGAGTACCAGCTTTAAAACTATGATAGTTTAGTTCTTCTGTATTGATTTTGTAATACTTCTAATGATTGCAGGAGGAAAATCCCTACGTAGCCCTCAACTTCTATTGGGAACCAATGAAACGCTGCGTAAGTTTTCCGTATTCCAGATCTCTGTTTTGGTCCAATAAAATATGAGCATAAATTGCAGATTCGAATTGAGGGTCGTGCTGAGAAGCTCAGCACGGAGGAGTCCATCGAGTATTTTTACTCCAGGCCTATCGGTAGCCAAATTGGGGCTGCTATAAGCCCTCAAACTCAACCGATTTCTGGACGGGATGTTCTGAACGAAAAGGAAAAGGAATTAGCAGAAAAAGTTAACGGAGGACAGCAGCGTGTTCAAAAGCCAGACAATTGGTGAGTTAACACAGTGGTTTTCCTCGTTAACCACATAATATATATTTTGGTGTTCACAGGGGAGGCTATGTGGTGACTCCTGATGTATTTGAGTTCTGGCAAGGACAAACTAATCGAATTCATGATAGAATTCGATTTAGAAAACTAAGAACAGGAGAAAAGGCTGATAATGAAATTGTACATGAGGGAGAGAATGGCTGGGTGTACGAACGGCTGGCTCCGTAATACATCGTTTGCCAAATATGGTTGGTGGTGGTAAAGAATCTAGCACGGATGAATGTCTTCCAAAACTTCATGTTATAGACTAGTTTTTATTAGAATATTGAAATTAGATCGCAGGTCTTGAGTAGGACAATTATAAATCATAGACGAAAGAAATAGAATTATAAATTCTGTATTTGACAATTTTTATTACAAAACTTATCGCGTTGATCTACTTAATTTTGAGAATCAAGTCCTGAAAATTAAAAAATAAAGTAATAAAAATTTTCGAGAACGTCGCTTGCATTGAGTCGAAAAAGGTTAAATGCTTATTTCAACGAACATTCAATGCGAATTTCAAAGTGTTGGGCCAATATTCGAATTCTACTGTTGCGACGTACTACGAAATCCGTGAAGACTAATAGTGCAATAATTGTGCGATGAAAGACCGAAGATAAGGAGAATAGAAAAAATCCTTCGAAGTACGAAATGAGAGCTTTTCAAAACTCCCCAGATTACGATTCAAACTTCATTAAAGTGATGGTGCTAACTGGAAAAAAATATCCTACTTGTCCCAAGCTGGGAATCCCATACGGAAATCTGATCCCTGGCCCGGTAATATCTTACAAGACAAAGATTCAGTCAGGAGAGTTGCAGAATGCAGTTGCTGCACAGAACTATCGAAGTTCGCATTTAGCAATGGACACTATATTTGGGATCAGTAATTCTCCTAATTTTGTCGAAAGATTGAAGATAGACAGATAGAAATGTCCGGAAATCGCTCGCATGAGTGGCCCCACATCATTCCCAACTCTCAAATCATTGTCATTCCATCGGGAGACGCCAGACAGTGGAAAGCAAAATTGTTCTTGGACGACTGGCTCCCTAATATCGCTTTTCCCCAAAACGGTCAGTGTGAATGTCGTGAAGGGCAAGCATATAATAGTAGACGAAAGAAATGTAAGGGCGGAATTCTGTTGCGGGTATTTGATGTGTAATTTTTAATTTTCAAATTATTACGTTGATCTAATTTTGAGAATTTCCCTATGAATTCCTGAAAATTGAAAAAAGTAAGCTTAGTAAAAATCTTGCCGTTCAGACTATCTTCAGCTCGAAACTGATTGAATCTGAAAGAAATTGTCTTACGTCTTACCGTCTTTTATTACATCCACAGTCTCGACTATTAGTCCATCGTGTTCTGAAAGCATAGTTTTGAAGGTTCTTGTACCTCCCCCAACTCCGAAATAACAAGTTTTTGCTGCTACGAATCTGCATCATAATATGATTTTATGCTCCAAAGTGGACTAATATAATTTAAAATCGGAGTATCTCAGCTTTTACAGATTTCATATACTTACATGGCTCCCTCAGGTTTCAAACAACTTTGAAGCAACTCAATCAGACTTCCAAGGTACTCTGTGTTGTAAATAGTTTCAGAGGTAAGTATGACATCAAATTGGAATTCCTTATCACCTCCATTCTCCCTTCTGCTTTCAATAAAGTTTAAAAAAGAACTCCAATCTCCAGAAAAGTATCTGCATTTTGCGAGCCCTTCATCTGCAAAGTTTGCGATTGTGTTCGGCAGTGTCAGAAAATCAATTACCTCCTCATTCTAAACAAATTAAAAAATCTGGGATTGATCTTCTACTTTTTCAACAGTTAATTAATTAATTAATTAATTACATAATCTTGGAACACAACAGACGCTTCTCTCATCAACGCATATAAACCCAGAAGTCCGGATCCACAGCCCAGATCGAGAACGTGGGTTCCGTGGTTTATCGGATTCTCACCACCTAACCTTTCCAAGTACTGAAGAAGGTCGAACGTACATTCCCACACTTTGAAACCCCCTGCAATTGAATTCATACATCATTTCAGTTACTTATGATACTTAAATCATCACACTCCGCATTCAAGTATTACTAAATGAATCCAACCTTCATATTCACCAGACACAAGGTCCGAAGTAGACCCAAGTATCTCCTTAACTTTAGGTTGTCCTTGAACAAAAGTCGAATCCACCAGATCTGTAACTTTTGCGTACTTCAGCTTGCCAGCTATTGATTCTGGCTTCCTCACTACCGTCGTGGAAATCTCTCGCGCGATGTCATAATGTATCTGCCTCACGTCCACTTCTTTTGCTGCACGCAGGTCTGTCTTCTTTTTCGACGATTTATTTTCCTTTGCCTCATCTTCATCAGGGAAGAACTTAAACATAATCACAAATTACAACAATAGTCAAAATAAGTTTCTGAAGCGACTGAAGCCGAGTTCTGTGTTTTGAAACCTAACGCACGTGCAATCGTGCAAACAATAAAAGATTACAACACTCATAGAGTTTATTTCCCGCCTCACCTGCTCCACCGCTAAAGTTTGAAATGGATGACTAACGTCAATCCTTGGATAAACAAATCGATCTCGTTTAGTGGTTTACGCGATTTAAGTGAGATTTCAAGATTTTCGAAAAATTGGAACTTAGTGATACTTCGTCAGTTTTTCCTTCTGGCTGGGGAATGAATTTGGAGTTCCTTCACAGCTACGCATTAGACGGTCTTCTGTCCTTTTGGGGTCGTGGACAAGACTCCGTTTCGTGGTCTGTGGATAATCAAGTTGCAGTAGTCCATAAGAAGGGAGTTAATATCTTCGTAAGTTTCAATTTTGTCAGTATTTGTTAGTGTATATATTCGTAGGAATCGTGGTAGCGAGAGTGGATTCTTAACCTCTTAACTGTGTATTCAGTGTAGTGTTGTAGTATGAAGGGCTGTTGTTTCGATATTGCGCAGTTCGTAGGCTTTAGTGTTTAGGGTTTTGAGTTCAGGGTTTCGATTTTGAACTTCAGGATTGGTTATGATTCATTGAAGGTTTATAATGACAACAACATCTGTGAGCTTGGCGTTGCTACTTCCTCTTTTGTGCAACCTATCAACTTTCTCATTTGATTAGGGAACCTGCATGAACGCTTGAGTGAGGAGGAACAGTTCAGTGGGCGAAATCATCTGCTCAAATTCCAAAAACAATCCGTTACAATGATGCAGAGTCGTGGATTTTTAAAGCAATCTTTTACGGTGGTCCTTCTCCATTGGTGCCTGCTCTGGTCAATTACAAATGCGGACTTGTTCCCTGCGCCGCAGTTCTCTGGGGACGATGTAACTTCCAAGGTCTTCGGATCTGCGAATACATCAGACATGTTTCCTGTGGCATACGGAGATTTTAATGCCGATAAGCTGACTGATGTTATAGTGGTCACGAACGACAGAAGATCTATTGTCCTGTTTTTTGCACACGATGAAGCTCCGTTCCTTAGGATTGGGAAAATCTGTGATTTGACGACGGACAAAGAACACGATAATAATAGCCCTTACATTATTGGAGCTGCCCCAGGTGATTTCACAGGAGATGGTGTGATGGATCTACTTGTGACATTCGGCAGGCTTATGAACAAGGAGAAAGAAGTCATTGTGTTTAAAGGAAATTCCGTCGATCTCTCTTGCGATTTCACCATGAATAAAACCATCTCTGTGGTTCAGGAGCCTCTTGTTGTGGATCTCAACGGTGACATGGTTATGGATCTCGTAGGAGAGAGATATACTAACGCCGACAGGGACGAACGCGAAAAAATGATTTGGATATTTCACGAGAAACCTGATCCTGAGTCAACTATCAGCTACTCCGAGCACCCCTTTCTAATTTTGAATAACAACTATGGAACTCATAAAATGCTTATACCATCATCAAACGCTTTCGTCGACATGGATGGCGATTCAATCCCTGAACTAGTCATCCTCACTCAGCGCGGTGAAGAAGTTAACAATGCGAAGCCTACAGTTAGAGAGGTATTTCATGTTGTCCGGTTTGACAATGGTTCAGTGGCTTTTGAGTTTGCTTCTGAGCCTCAAGATGTTTTCCCCAAGAACGCGCTTGCTAATGTTATAGGACAACCTATTTTTGTCGATTTGAATCGGAACGGCGAGCTGCTGCATTTAATTCCGTACTGTCTGCAGCATAATTGCAAAACATATCAGGGAATTAAAGCTTGGAGTGGAAATGGAACTCAAGATCTTCTCATTTTTGAAGGCTTACCTTTTAACAATACAGTTTGGGGATTCGCTGTAAGCGAACCAGTGGAAGCTTACCACAACGGAAAAAAAGAACATTTCTATTCAAAAAGTTTGGTTCTTCGAGTTGGAGATTACAATTTGGACGGATTTCCTGACCTGATTGGAGTTTTGAAAGAAATACGTGGCAAGTCTATCCTCCACAGTCGAGCTGTAATTTTCGAGAACGTCGCTTGCATTGAATCGAAAGAATCAAAATGCAATTTTCCACGAACATTCAATGCGAATTTCAAAGTGTTGGGCCAATATTCGAATTCTACTGTTGCGACATACTTCGACATCCATGAAGACGGACTGATAGATGCATTAATTGTGCGATTGAAAACCGAAGATAAGGAGAATAGAAAAAATCCTTCGAAGTACGAAATGAGAGCTTTTCAAAACTCCCCAGATTACGATTCAAACTTCATTAAAGTGATGGTGCTAACTGGGAGAAAATGTCCTACTTGTCCCAAGCTGGGAATCCCATACGGAAACCTGATCCCTGGCCCTGTAATATCTTACAAGACAAAGATTCAGTCAGGAGAGTTACAGACTGCAGTTGCTGCCCAGAACTATCGAAGCTCGCATTTAGCAATGGATCTCCCATACACTATATTTGGAATCGGTCATTCTCCTAATTTTGTCGAAACACTGAAGATAGAAATGTCCGGAAATCGCTCGCATGAGTGGCCCCAAATCATTCCCAACTCTCAAATCATTGTCATTCCATCGGGAGACGCAAGACAATGGAAAGCAAAATTGTTCTTGACACCTAGTGATGCTGTAAAGCAAACTTTCGGAGTTCTTGTTGGAATTTTTCTAGGCGTCCTTATCATCGTTGCTGCACTTCAGTTAAAAGAATATCGGGAAGATAAGAGAGATAGAATGCAAGAAGCCCATAGATTTATGATGTGATCGCTAACCTTCAAAAACTGGCTTTTCAGAAGTATGTACAAGATAAATCTGATAAATAATTTGAGCGTGCAAATTATCATGCTTGCGAACAATTGAAGCGAATTTGAAAACAGTTTGCGTAAGTGATTGTGATAATGCAATAAACGTTAAGCTTCGTGTTCTAGAAAAAACTTAATAATACGGACCCAAATGTAAAGTAACAAAGTAACTGTATCGATGAAATCTGTCAAGGCTATATACCGATAAATATACGATTACAATTTCTTAAAAAAACAACTAGTTAGTTTCAGTTCAAATATTTCAGTCGCAGTGTTTTACGATTAAATAAATATTAAATAAATAGTATAGAAGTTGTGAAGACCAGCTCTGGCATAGTAAGCGATCCCGAGTGTAATTTCTAAATCAAATACTAGTTTTTGACAGTTGTAGTTCAGAAGAAGCTTGGCTATTGGTTTTAGAAACTCGAAGCAATTAATATTCTACCTAAGTCACTATGAATAAGTAGTATGAATTAATTTTGTTGTACAGTATAATCTCGTCAAACTTGCAATTTTTTTTAACATTATTATTCATTCTGTGAATATTTTTCTGAAATAAGATTGAATGTATTGAGTATTAATAATAGAATTTATTTGTGTACAAGCAATGTTGATATTCAGAGCCCTTCACGTCTGGCTGGCACTTTGTTTCTTGAATTCAAACTTCAGGTTAGCGTTTAGTTTCATTGTCAGCTGCACCCATGAAATAGTCTCACTCTCAACGAAAAATGTAAATCAGCTTTATTTCTCCGAAATTTATCACAAGTTTCTCTTCAATGAACGAATTTTTCCTCATTTTTCGGGTTTAATTGTAGATGAAAGCTGTTTAATAGCACAGAAGAAACTAATTCCTTCGAAAGTTTCATGTGTCACTAGATTCTTCGATTTCCAGCTGTCCAAATCAACTGCGGGGAAAGTGAAAGAGACACTGCAGAATTCCAAACGGATACCTAATTATGTTGTCCTTTTCCTTGCGAAGTTTACGTCATTATCATCCCTTGCACTAGTTAGCCTTCCAATATACACCAGCTATGTTGCTGTTCAGTTTGCATCAAATATTGAATTTCGAATGTTGTCTCTGTCATCAGATGACTATCAAAGTATAACAGGGAACATGGCGGACACGTTAGTTAGGCGAGCATGGTGGAAGGCAAATGTAAATATGAATAAGAAGCATGTCACAATTGATATTCCAACAAAGTACCTTGATTGGTGTAAAGGATGTGGCTCGCATAGAATTAATTGGAAAATTCAACACCGAAGAATGTGTGTGCTTCATGCTCTGAGAAGTAAGTTAAACTTTACAGCTCAACAACCTCAACATCATAAAGAAGAACACGGATCAGTTCTCGGAGACAAAATTCAACCTTGCTATAATGTGAGATCTAAAGTGGACTGTCCTCCAACTCTCATGTTGTTCGACACAAACTCATACATGATGGTCCGTTATGATGTCTCCAAGTACATGGCAATCTGGCGTCCATTCGACATGTATGTTTGGATTGGTATCCTCCTTTCCATGCTCATAATCTCTTCAATTTCAATCTACTTGTCATCAGGGACTTGGCCGGTATATGCTGTATTCTGCGTTCTTGGAATATGTCTGGAGCAAGGTCAAAGGTTCCCTAAGGTCAGATTTAAACTGTCTGCATACTTGCTACTCATGTCCTGGACTTTCACAGCTGTTGTTCTGTCCAACAGCTATAAAGGAGTGCTGTACTTTTTTCTAGCAACTGGCGATAGTGTCGATGTATTCGATACTCTAGAAGAAATAGGAACAACAGACATGCCCGTCTTTACCATAGGGCATATTGTGGTCAACGGTGAAGTAAACAGATGGTCTGTGTTCCAAGTAAGATTAGATGAAATGATCGCGTTTAATAAAGTTCCTCAGTGGTACGTGAAGGTTAAAAATAACTTAGAGACTATCACAAGTGGAGCGACTGCAACCATCGAAGCAATTGGAAAGAGAACCAAACTAATAACTTACGAGTCACGGAAAGGAGTCCCCGTTCCATCAGCTTTTGCCATCGCATCCCCAACCTGGCAGTTGCATTTCGTATACGCAGCCTTAAAGAGCGTAGACCTTCCGACACTGACGATATCAATGAGTCCTGAACTGAAACTCTTTCAAAGTAGAAATGTTTATTGGTTGAAAAGGATGTACTCCAGGGAACTGTTTTACATTGTAATGTCTCGAATTTATGAAGCTGGGTTATTTCAGTTGTGGCTGGATAGAAGTAGAGAATATGATACTCGTGATGAAATATCAAAAGCATGGAAAGCTTTGAATGTAACTGATAGGCGTGTTCCATTTATTTCTTCAGATCAAATCATGAAATCTATTTTGGTCAAAGACACTAAACCACTGCCTCTAAGCGAATTATACCCACTGCTGGTTTTACTTGGTGTACTTATAGGAACTGCTTGTCTCGCTATTGTATGTAATGGTGAATGTTACAAATTATTGTGTGCATAATGTTTCAAATAAAAGCTTTGAAAATTTACGATCTCAGTTTATAGAAGATTTTCTCTACTTATGTAGGAATGTCATCCGACTCCTGGCCTTCAGAAACGCCCTCCTGTTCTCACTACATATCCGTCCCAAATCGATGGCCCCGGACGTTTGTTTGTCCCGGATACGGGAAGCGTTCCTGCGGAGGCTGCTATGGGCAGTCGAGACAAGCAACAAGTGTTCGATCTGCTGAGGGACCCCATCCTGAGACCGAATGGATACGATGGAATGTTACTTAATAATTACTACTTCCGAGCTAAGTGGTCTCTCCATCCATTCTACAGAGGACTGCATAGGTACAATTGTATTACTTTGTCTTCTCCATAAAGATTCCGTATTTGTTGGTAATCTCTAATAGACCGATTATATTTTCAGTGAATCTAAGTGTCTACTTGGATTACTTACTACAAACAATCATCTCGTTATTTATGTAAGATGTAACAGGCGTTACTCTGAGAAGGAAGAATGGAGTGATCCATGGGAAATAGTTTTGGATGTGTCTTCTGCCTACAATCAATTGCTTCTTCGTGGCTCTTGGAATGAAGAACAGCAATTGTACCCCGCAGACATTTTGGATGAGTATAAGTCGAGAGTTTATCAACTTGCGATTGTTGGTATGTTCTGTGTAATATGTTTTATAAGATCTTAAATGTCCCTCAAGCATTTTACTTAAATGATAAAAGTAATTCTGGTTGTATTTGTAGACTTTCTGTGGATGCCTGACTGGAAATTAGAAACTGATCATGTAACCAATAATTCGGATGAAATGAGAGCTGTTTTTAAATCGTGTTTGATGACACTTCATGCCAATGGAGACGCATGCATCTGGGAGATCGAAGCCTCTGAAATGGAATTACCCTCGTACAGTATCAATCTTGCTTGCACAATTAATATTTTGAGTGGCGGTACAGAATCTTTTGCTACTGTTGCGTTTCTGAAGGTGTCTCAAAAGTCAGGTAAGTTTTATAATGAATGATTGATTATAATATATAATTTATAATGAGGCTTTAACTAGTTCAACTACTCTCATGCAGGTTTGTTAATAGTGGGGACTGTTCAAGGAACAGTAAAGGGAATTCTACTGGAGAAAACCAATAATGGTGATAAGAGCACCTATAAGTTTCATGTTGATACTCCAATACCTTTTTGGAACGATGCTGACATGATGAAAATAGACCATTTTCAACTCACTAAAAATGAAATCTCCTCAAAACATATTAATGAAAAGCGTTGGATACTTGCAGCTGTGAAGCACCCAAATATATTGTTGGCAACAAGCCTTAAGGTGAAGGAAAAATCAAAGGACGTTGAATTTGACGATGTGTCAGTTTTAAGAACAGCTGCAGGTCCAATTGTTGGTCTCTCGACAACAAAAGAAGGAGCTTTGATTGCATCTCATGAGTCTGGGAGCATCACAGTTGCTACATGGGATGACGCAGAAAAGGCTTTGAAGGCTACTGCTGACGGGAAGATTGAGCTGTTCGACCCGTATCAGACAAAAAAGCTTAAAACTGTAATACTAGGAGCTCCAGTTCAGAAGAATGTAGAAAAAAGCAAGAAGAGGAAGAAAGTGTTCACCGAAAAACGCTTAATTTTTCAAGGTCTCGGAGTGTCTCCGAATAAATCTCTGCTGTGTATAGCAAGATCGTAAGTATTCAAACCTATCAGTATATTGTTTGTCAGGTTGAGATCTGATGTGTTAATTTCGCATTTTAGGGTTGGTGTCTATCACGATCACTTGAAAATTAGAAGACCAAGTCATCTAGTTTTTTACTCACTTCTTCCTAAAGACTATATGTGGAGTTACGTTCAGAAGCTTTATGCTGAGAATCGGTATTCACTTAAGGCAATGTCAGACGTCCTTGTACCGCTCAGATTTTATTTGCGGAGCAAAGATGGTCACAACATTTATAAAGAAGTGTTTGAATGGGCTTGTCCTATGTCAGAAAAGACTACTGAGGAGCTCCGATTGTTTTACTGGTGCCTCAAAGTCAAGCCTGGAATATCTTCAACTGAATGGGACGTTGCGAACGCTGAGATTATGTTTAATCCTAAAGCTACTCGCAGGCTCTTCGCAATTGAGAAACTATTGGTAAGTCCCTTCTTCAACGAAACTTGGGCATTCTCAATTTAACATCAGTTTCATTATTTAATCTACAGAAATATCGACTGGAGGCTGTCGTGGACAGAATTATGGGACGAAGGTGCGCTTCTTTAGCCAAAGCGGTTGTGAAGAATCAAAACCAATCTGTATTCTCGTTATCAAATGAGTTAAACAAGCAGTCTTTACGGGCTATCTACACATTCCTCGACTCTAAAAATCCTAAGTTTCCAGGCATGGAATCTCCTCCCCGTCCTACTTTTGATCCTCCCCCAACCCTTCCTCTTTGTTATTGGTGCAAAGGTCCAATTGAGTACCCCACTGAGGCTGTGGGACACGATAGTCCACTTTTTCAATACAACGATGTCTTAGACGACGACATACGTTCCCCAATAGATGAAGAGAAAGTGACCGGATATAAGTGGAATGAAAGACGACATCCCATCAAAGAGTTTGGAACTCACGTCCCAGAACTTTGTGTACTCTCACTGGTTCCAATTCAATTTCCGTACAGAAGATGCTTCAACTGTCCAGTGACTTGTCTAATTGAACCAGGTAAATCCATCTGACATTATAAGATTCCAATTTCACGTCACTGAAATTAACCCTGAATTACGAATATTCCAGCGTTCGGACAACTGCCATATTGCCCACTTTGCAACTCATTCATGTTTCCCATCCAACTTCCAATGCCAGATACTGAAGTTCGACCTGAACAATGCAACGAAGCCGAAAACCAGGCTCATGCTTCAACTATTTTTATTAAATCGGAACCTCAAGATATTCATTGTGGTGATGGCGAGGGTAGCCACGAAGTATATCCATCAGATCAGCCATTCCTGCATTATCAAGGAGTAACGATAATGCCAGCAGTTCACTGTGATGCTGTTGGAATGGAGTGGGCAGACCAAAGGATTTCGTCTGATGAAGACGAAGTGGGTGTTATTGAAGAAGTTTCTTCTGATTAGAAATCCACAAAAACATTTTTTGTTATGCAGATGGTGTTTGTTTATTATTAGAATGACTGGTTACCTAAAGATTCCAATATGCATTTATTTTAATAAACTGAAATTTGATATTATAAGAGTGGTAAATGATTGTAAATGAAGTTGTTCTGGTCGGAATGGTTGTGATGGCCCGGCCAATTAAATTCCGCAAATGTTGGATCAGCGTCACAATCTCGTAGCTTGAATTCAGCACCTGATAAGTCGATGTTCATCTCTCCTGAGAAACCTCCAGCATCTTTTCTTTCTTTCATGTAGTTCAGAGGACCCGAGTTGTGGTAAGGTGTTCCTGAAGTATTTGGAAAAGTAGAATTGGAAGGAGAGATGTGATGAGTCCACGAAGAAAATTCTGAATTAAGTCGAATGCCAGACACACTCGGAGAATCGTCAACAAGGGAAGAACTGTTTGTGCTCGAATTGCTCATTAAAGTGTCATCTCCATTGCTGAGGGAAGGGATTAGAAATGATTGACAATTTTCAGCTACATGAATACTGTTGACGTCCATATATGCGTTGGGATTCATTTGATGGTGTGAGTGCGATCCGAAGGCTGCGTAATCCCGGAGGATTCCATTAGGTTCGAACACATCATAATGAATAGGTTTGACGGGGTGAACGGAGGCGGAGGGTCGTGAAGGAATCAAAGTTCTCGGATTCAGATGAAGAAATCCTGCAATGAGATTCGAAGTCCCCTGAGAGAGTCCCGACGAAAGTGACTTTGCTAATTCACTTGAACCCACGAGCTCAGAATTCTCCGTCATTCTTCCAAGAACGCTAATGTAGTTCTTCGCAAGTCGAAGTGTCTCGATCTTTGACAATTTTTGTGTCTTGGAATAAACAGGCATGTATCTGTCAGTCAGAGTCAAGAATACAAGAAATGCAAGTGAAAGTTAGACTTCGGGGTAAGTTGAGATATCCTCTGTGAACACTTCAAAATATTTGGGCTGTGATCTCTTGTTAGTTTCAATCAATTACCTTCGTAGTTTGTCCAGAGCCGAGTTCAGTCCGTGCATTCGGTTTCTTTCTCTAGCATTAGCTTTATTCCTCCGAATCTTCGATTTCACGACTTTTTGTTCGGTTGAACGCAAAGTATAAGGAACTTGTGTTGTCGATGAAACTTGGGATGAAGTATTGTTGCCACTGAACTGCAGTACTGAAATTGTACTACCTAACAAAGAACTTTGCATTTTTAGTAGTTTTCAAAAACGCTGTACTTTCTCTTGGTAATTCACAGCAGACAAAAGAGCTACGTAGAAATCAACTTTTATTCTGAATTTCTGGATGCAAAATGACGGAGATGCAGTAACGAGTCGATGTGGTTGAGAAAAGTATGACGATAAGTAAAGTGTAAGCAAAGAAAGGTTGAGATAAAAGCTGTTGGATGCCGAATAAAACTCCCTCATAACGGTTGATGAGAGATCATGTCATTCATATCGAGTGTGTAATGGACACGTCTTGTAATGGTAGTGTAAAAACTGTAATAAAGAGACATTAGGAGAAAGCTGGCAAATGCTCTTTTATCTTAAGTGGGAAAAGCACGTAAGCAAACAACACTTATTAGCATAAGGATCAGAGAAAACCAGAAAAAGAATCCGCTCGGTTGTATGGGAATCAACTTTATTGATTCGGGAGATAAAAATTATCCTCAATTAGAGTTTTACTTTGCCCTCCCTTCCTTTACGCGTTTACCCTTCACTCGCTGTTGTACTGTTACTCACTCAGGTAGATAAGACTGACCAATGCATGTGATACATCAAAATACTCTGCCCAACAACACACTTAATCCTCTCGTCCGTGTTCATCGTGTACATTTCACTGAGTGATTTTAGACGCCCATCCATATGCCATGTTTCATAAGAAGAACCTTCAAAACACTCTAAAATCGTTTGCATGCGTTCCACCTTTAATGGAGAAAGTTTTAGTCCAGCTCACTTTTATTTCCCTTTAAATGTCCAATAAACTGTTCGTATCACATGTAAACTCATTACGAGACATTTTTATCTTTTTATGTTACAAAATGTTCGATAGCAAGCACAGTCAACAATTGACAGCTAAAATCATCCCGCAAAAATGTGTAGATGTTCTATTGGAATAATTCCAACTACACTCCTGAAAAATCAAACAATAGTTCAAGTTCAAGTTCTATCGCATTTGCACACACGTAAGAAACAGTTCAGGGCTTACCTTTCTACAGCAGAGTTAAAGCCAGGGGAGCCACAAACATACCTAAATGTATAAATTAAATTATTTCAAAAAACCAAAACTACTACACACACATTAATAATTATAGACAATAAATGTTTTAACTATTACCCCTGTCTAGCTGTAGAATTAGCGACTTCTTTGGGCAGACTATCAATTATATCTTGAATTTGAGCCTTGTGTGCCCTTCCAACGAGTCCCTTCCAGTTCTCAGAAGATTCTGTGAGTATCGGAAAGTAATAAAACCATTTCGATTCTTTCCTCGCTAATTCATCCCAAACGTCATTCCAAATAATATCATCCTCTGCCCTATTCCAATAGATGAGAACGACTTTTCTAGAAAGCCCTGCTTTCTTCACTTTCTCCCAATGCCATTGTACAATTTTAGTCATTGGTGTGATTCCCGTTCCTCCAGCCATAAGAAGCACAACCTCTGTTGCTGCATCGGATAGAAAGTCCAAGTCGAAACTTCCACCTGGTGAACTTACCCGGAGTTGGTATTCCTGCTTAGGATCGTCTGGCTTGGGAGTTATTACACGCAGCATATCCAGTTTAGGTGTCAATAAACCATCTTCGTAGATTTTAATGATGTACCAAATAACTTGGCCTTGAACTGCTCCCAAGTTCGGTACAGGATCTCCAAAAATTGAATAACACACTGGAGTGTAGGGCTTCTCAATATCTTCAAAATAATTAACGAAATAATTAAGTCATCTGAATTAGTTCACAGTCAACAGTGGCAGGATGGGAAATGTGAGACAAGATATAGTATGAGAAATAGAACCTCCGAGATGGATGGTTGTGTGGAAGCCAATTGGAATCCCAAAGTGTGCTGAAGGTTTCAACCTTAATCCAAATAGATACACGTTGCCAGTGAGCCTCTGCCTGAGTGGAATAAGATGACATAATTTAGTTAGTCTACTTTATAATCCCATTAATTTTTCAATTTACTCTTTAAGTGTCTCACTTGTAGGCTACGTAAGCTTCGTAGCTATCGGCAGCTGCTCGTGAGTCCATCACAGTATTGTTGTCACCCTCAGGCTCTCCTATTTTATTCCACTTCTGTCCTGAATCATCCCAAGTGGAAAAATTATTCAAGGAACAAGTTATCACCAAAATATTTAGCAATATTAAGATAATTGCTGCAGTGTTCATTTTTTAAGTTGATTTTCTTTCTTATTAAAAAGGAATCTCTTAAGCGTTCAGAGTCTGGAAAACGACTACAATGGTAAAAGGAAATTCTTCCACAAAACACCTGCTAACCTTGACCGTTTACGGTAGTCCCTTATTGTGTGTACAACAAACACCTTTTTCAATTAAGGATCAATTCACTTTACCTAAAACAGGCTTAGTGAGGGTCAACTCCAGCACTTTCCATTCTGCATCGAACTGAATGTAAATTGTGTCATCCACCAGAGGATGAGTGAGTTTCATTTGGATGACTACTACATCAGATTTGTTCACGATCTTCTTGATAATCAATGTTTTATTCTGTAATATTCCAACTGTCCAGTCTTCCTTTGCGGATGGCTTCGTAGAAGGAAACATCACCTAATAACAATAATAACAATTACATCTTGAACCGTAATTTAAAATGAAATAAAAATAAACACTATTATGTTCTTTGACTAATTTACCACGTATGTCAGAGAACATTCACTTTCAAATAGCTTCGTATCTGGCAAAGCCTCTCCTGGTGTTTCTTTACCTGTATGAAATACATCAACATTTCACAGCTAAAGTCAACAATTTGATATTACTTGTCACGTACAGACAATCAAAATTCATAGAAATCCTAATCCTAACCCGAGCAACAACAAGAAAAACATCCCCAACTCTTCCCTAGTTTCTTTTTTTCTCTCATGTTAATGTCAGATCCTGTTCTGGAGTTACTTACAGTCCCCAAATTTTCCAGCACTCCAACTTGGTTTCCACCAACGATTTTCTCGTATTTGACATACGGATGAACCTAATTAAGACATCAAAGCACGGAACATAAACACGTAGTGAGTAAACATCAACAAGCATTAGCATCATTATAATAATATAATCAGCAGCTCCCATACTTTGTTAAACATGTCCGTGGCATCTTTTCCTATTCCTCTTGAAATCGGAGATACTCCTCCGGGATGTTTATCTATGTACTTTGATACATCGTAAACTTTCCCTGTGTTGAGCAATTCATTCCCCAGTTTAAAACCTGATTATCTATCGTAAAGACTCAAAGCAACTTTAAACATTACCTTCCAACGCTATCCAGGCATTTTCATGTGTGTTATGCAAACTAAGCTCGTCACGAGTTACTGTTCTCAGGGTTTTTCTACGTGCTGCACTCATCTTTAAATAATGGGACTATCCTATTTAATCATGTGTTAAGTAAGTACCCTTAAATTATAATACTAAAAACTAACAACTTAATATTGTAACTACCATTCCCACTCCTCCATTAAAGGACAACCGGTTCTATGTATGCTGGAAGACAGTCTTGGAAACGCAATATTGTACGAAAATTAATCATCCTGAAACAAGTTCCCCATATGTGTCCAAGGTTGCTAGACGCTTTTCGTCGTTTCCCTGCAATAAGCGCAGCCACGACGACAACGAAAAGCGTCTAGCAACCTTGTATGTGTCTTTTACTCCATCAATTCAACTCGCACACTTTCACTCTAAAATATTAATCACGAAGCTCACACTCAACTCAGAATTTGCACTTGTTACATGCGTGCATACGTAAAGTTGTTTCATATGAAACACCAAACAATTATTTCTGCCTACTTGTCTTGCATTCGTCGTGTCAAGAGAAAACCACCCCGAGAGAATAGAGCAGATTGGAAACGTGAATAATTTACGATGATAGCATTTACACCATATTGCATGAGTGTACACCTGATGCAAAGTAGAAAACAAATTCTCTCTTTCTCTCTCTCACACACATTTTATCCATTCCTCATTGAATTGCATGTGCACTGGGCGAGTAAACCATTTTGTACTAATGACTAATGACAATAACAATAATTGTAATGACATTATGTGTATAGCGTTCGCTCAGGACATTAATTTGATTCTCTCTGGACAGGACATAATACATATACGTCACATATATACACATACATACACACATTTGTACGGAGCAATGGACAATAAAGCGAATACCAAGAAAAGGGTGGTGCTCATTGCTTGCTTGCTTGCTTACACCTCCAATAACATACAATTTCTTCTATAGAGCGGAAAAGTAGTCGTAGGTTCTTTTGACGGGTACAAATGACAGAGCATATAAAAGTAATGATGACGATGAACAGGTGTGTCTCACTTTCACCTGGTGGGAAGAATACCTCTGTACCATTCATCCGATTCCTATTTGCTATGCATATGCCATGAAAAGAATCCTCATTTTGCAGCTTTTTGGCACTGAATGCTGCGTCCTTTTAGTCCTCTTCAGTCAGACTCCCTAGCACATTTCGCACACACACACAAATACACACACACACACATACTACTGACATAGTGTGGTAGAAGGTGAAAGGTAAAAGAGTGTTGGACTCGAAGGCCTTGGAATGAAGTCCATATACAAATACATGAGACTATGTGAGTGAGTGTATAGAACAGAGTTCGAATGAAGAGGAGAGCGAGAGATGCTGGTTGCTTGCACCTGCTCAAACCTCCGAATTGGAACCATATTCATATACACTTCCCATAATATTCCAAGTTCTACTTCAGTTTGAATAGAGAAAGTTGTTCATAAATGGAGGAAAGAAGTGGTGTCTACTTTTGTAAGACTCGTTCGAGTGTACTACACGCTACCATCATCTTCTTTATATTAAATGTACATGAATATATACGTATACTATGGTGAATTGAATGCCCTGAGTGAATACACAGAGTAAATTGTATCGAGAGAGAGAGAGAGAGAGAGAGGTTGTAGGGACTTTCTCCATTAGGAACGAAGCATAAGGAAAGGCCGTAATAATATTGTGTGTCTGGAAGACGAAGAAGAAGACGAAGGGACTCATGCGCTCCCCAAAATGAAATGATGCAGTAGTTTGTGAGTAGTAGTAATAGTAGACTAGGAGTTGTAGTAGTATTGGTAGTGTCATACTAGGCTACTCGATTACTCCAAAGATTGTGGAGAAAGTGTATCGAGCCTGAGCGAGGGACATGGTATTACTAAGTAGAACTGTGTGAGATGCAGCAAGCCCCGTAGTAAAGGCATTGGTGATGGTTGGTGGTAGAGGTGCTGGTGGATGGAATAAGGCCTTACTATTCTTCTATTCCTCCTGCCTCTCTGCTTCCCAGTGATGGTGGACTTTCTCAGACCTCTGGTACTCGAGAGGGACTCTCAGAAGAGCTGGAGGGATCGATAAGGAAGAGCAACTGGTTGTCATCCATCCACAACATCCTCCTTAATAATAATATCATTATCGTGAACAACTCGTTCACTTCATACGTCTCTTCGCAGAAGGCAACAAGAAAGAGCTCCTTTCTCTTAGCTTTCTCCACTCAATTATCCCCACATTCAGCGTATTCACCAGCTATTTTATTACTCCAAAAATGTGATCATCATCACAGCACCACACAACAGGGTAGGGTGCTACACTTACGCCAGAGCTATAGAGTCCTGCTCCGTCAATTACAGCTACCAACAACTACTCACACACATACACCGTTCGTTTTACTAGTTACATCGTTAGAAGCCAATCCCTCTTCAAACCAATTTCGGACTTTGAGTAACGATAAAACCCACCACAAACTACTCATACATTTAAATACACACGAAACTATACACTGCTGGTGAAAGTCACTTTGTACAAACTCAGCATGAATTATATATCCCTGTTTGCTAACACAATCAAAGAGAAACACTTTAGTTAATTGATTTCATAATAAAAGTCGTGTTTCCTAACTCATTGATTTACTCTTTCACTCGTCGTCTAATTTACTCCTCCAGGGAGAAATCACACAGACCACATAGTCAGTTGTGCAAGTGAGGATACATCCAACATTCAACTATTCACACTGCCGCAGATTAAGCCTCAGTTGTTATCGACTCACCGAGGCATTTACTGTCTCCATTGTGTACTTACTTACACACGTAGTATTGTATACACGGACCACAAACAGGAAACCACTTCTTCCTTTTTTGCCACCCAAAGGATAACTAACCGTCCACAACTTCATATTTTTCTTCGTTCCTTCTCTCGCAACAAACAACATCCGCTGCTGTCGCAAATGAATACATACTTAATAGTAATACGTGTTCATTCACACTGTGCGTGTAATGAGCATCTGTCTAGACGTTGATTGATGGATTGTCATCATGTTTGTTACACTACCTCTTCCAAGTAACGTGAAGTGAAAGTTATTGCTGTGGTATATACTCTCTACGCTAGTTTGTCCTTCTATTAGGCAGCTTTCATAATGACACAGTGAACCCATTTGTGTCTACATGTTAAGCCATGCTGAACCAATTTAGACTTTGTCGATGTGGGTGATTACTGTGTGGTAACATGTGAAATTACTGTAATCTATTCGTAACGCACAGTCATGTAATTGAGGATCTCCCCATGTGAGTTTTAAAGTGGAAAGTCGGGTGTGTAGTAGTTTGTCTTTATAAAGTGAGGGCGTTTCTTAAAGAAGATTAGTAAAGTGGAGGGGTCCCTTAGTGGACCCTTTCGCAAGGGGATGAATAACATCATGTTGTCCCCGAAGATGCAACGATCCATTAGGATCAATGATGCCCAGATTCTTATGCTGGCGGAGAAAGCAAGATTCGATCACGTCATGTCTGGGTATCTTCACAAGAAGTCCAATGGGGCTGGGAAATGGACGAGACGGTACTTCATACTGTTTCAGGTACTTTCAGATTTTTCTTTTTATCTTTTGGGAAATAATAGCAGCATTAATGCAGTCTAGAATTTATAAATCCTGCATTTACTTATTTTTGCATAAAAATTGCGTGTGATTCCTCAGAACTTACTATTCTACTTTGAAACGGAGAACGGAGTGCGGCCGTCAGGAGTGATACTTCTGGAAGGATGCTACTGCGAGCGACTTATTCTGAAGGATAAATTTGTAATTCGATTAATAAGCATTAATGAGATATTTGATAGAATAAGAGGAAAGGTAAATAAGTAAGTATAAAGTAAATTGATTGACTAATGGGTCTCTTCTTGTGTATTTAGTATTCCTTCGGGATAACTTATAGAAGAGAGAATCTTCGACATTACGAGCTTCGAGCAGAGTCTGAGTCTGATTGCAAGGCATGGATTGATGCTATTAGAACAGCAAGGTAACCAAATTCTTCCCTTCTTCCAAGTTTAATTTGATTTGTCAACTCCACTTACGACACAGAAGGCTATGAATAGATAATTCTTCCATAAGACTGCCAAATAACCCTTCTCCTAACCACACGATCGTTCTCATCATCTCAAAATATGTAAATTATGGAAAACTGTCAACTCATCTTTCAGCCGATAATAACTGTTGCTCTGTAATTTCATCACGACCAAACTAGATTCAATTTTATTTATTTCCACCAGAACTCTCTCTCTCTCTCATCCTTCATTCAATCTTCGCATTATTGAGTTACTGTCTTATTTGATTGCTTACAAAGTAGCTGTGACGGAAGTAAAAGTTTAAACTAAAAGCACATACCTTTCCTACTTAGTCCATCATAAATTCAGTGATTTTGACTCTCATAATTAAATTTTCGTCTGATCTTCTCCTACCACAAATAGGTGGGCACATTTTAGTTCCTTTCCCACATTTGCCTTCTATGCTTTTGTAACAAGTTTTAGTATGTGCAAAAACCACTACCATATCATTATCAGGGATAAAGAGCTACCCCAGCAAAGATCAAAGACATTTGTAAGTCAGCATCTATTGACTTACTCTCCCATAAAAATCCTAGAAGCTTTTATTAGTCCATCAAATGACTTGTTTATGCAACCTGAATTATACTACCAGTACTTTAATAATATTATTTTGATCCTAACATAACGAGCCTGCTCAATTAACTACACGATGCTTAGAAAGAGAACAATACATTACGGTATATTACCCTCCGCACTCTAAAGCTGGTTACACATCTAATTACATCTCGTTACATGGGGAAAATATAGTTCAATACCAACACGACCCAACCTATTCCCAGGATAATGACGATAATAAATGCAAACTCGAAACCTACGGTTAATACCTATGATGTGTGTAGATAGTAGATCGAGTGTGTATGGAGCGTAAACATGCATGGGCTCAGAGAAAAGAGAATACGTTAAAAGCATCATGTAAAGTAATCATTGGTTTTTGTACAGTTTCAACAAGTTGCTCCTTCAAAAAGAAGAACTAGAGCAGAAGTATCTTCATCTACTACAGGTATTCATTACTCTCATTACATTACTTTCACTTGTGTAAATAAAATAAATGAGATTCCACATGCATCAAACTTTCCCTGCGATTCACACAATCTCTTGGAACGGAAAAGTTTGAGCAGCTCAATTCTACAATTCTATAGAGCATATTATTATTCCCATAGTGTATATTTGTGTATAGTGTGTACTGCTGTAGTTGTTCGTGGAGTGAGAGTCGCTTTCAAAAAGAGATAAATATAGACTTCCTGTGCTTCGTTTCCTCTTTCCTTCCCCTTCCGCGAACTAACCAAGAGCCAATATCTTTCCCTAACTTTAACTTTCCCAGTTAGTTACAGATCCAAGAATACTCAGAGAATTAAATTCTACTTTTCTGGGCAAAGACAAAAGTACTCGAGATAAGAAAAGAACGAAAACCTTTGTTAGAAACAAAGCATTTCTCTTGTAAAATTCATTAAACGATGTTCTACTTGCAGATCGTGGAATCAGAGAAGACTGCAAAGTGGCAGTATACTGTTCAATGCGAGCAGTTGGCTTCCGAAATCAAGAAACTCCGTTCAGAGGTAAAGGTAGTAACCAAACTTAATGAAATTAACTTGTTGATGTGGACATCCTCGTGTTTGTTGGAAACCCACACGTCTATCAAATCAACCCAAACTATACCAAAGGCCATAGACCAAAGGCAAATATAAGTTGCGTTTTCGTAAGCTACATACACATATAGACATACTATCCACTTACCTAATTCATCAAAATCATTACGGCTCCCATTTTCATTGGATTATTGTCCAATATACATAATTGACTTGTGGCCTCGTCTCTCTCTCTTACTTCACCGTTTGTACATGTGCTCTTTCATTACAAACAGACCATTGAACACGTCAAGAAGCCTCCGAAAGTGGACTTTTCATAGAGATTTCTATCAAAACCTCCAGTCTTTCACACCTTTCTCTCTCTCTGTTCATTCATCCATTATCAACAGTTTAATAATAGTTTTCACACCAGACATCGCTTTCTATTCTTTCCTTTCTTGAGGCTTCGAGGCTAAGTGGCCGTCTTTCTCCACGCATTCAATGCTGTTGACTCCTAACACTTTCGTAGCACAGAACACCGTCATAAATGGTCGTTTCCTCCCAAAGACAAGAACTACTTAGGACATATCCTCTTTATAGAGTGTGAAAATGTTTTCTGAGCCCACCTTTTATGACACAAACACACGCTATAACATTCAACCAGTAAGTCTGTTAACTTTCACTTAGAAAGGCCGTTAGTTCTACCTGATTTCATTAGCCGTTTAAAAAGCTGTTCACACCTACTGACGCGGTCACACACAAAGTAAAAGGAGAGAAAGTAGTTTGAGTATAATATAGGAATGTATGCATACCAGCGAGCAAACACATACATACTTATTACCACCGACTCGGCCACATGATTCATGATGATACGGTCAGTAAGTTTATGTCATGTGGAGAATCAATTCATCAAGATGAATTCCCTGTGCTTGGCGTGACTCCACTTAAACTTGGATGGATGGGGAAAGCCTTAAGAGAGAAGTTTCCGCTTTCTTACTGAACAAATATTTGTTGTAGGTGTTTGTCAAAGTAACAGGTGTACCCTGTGGTCCTCTATGCTCCATAGTAGTTTGCTTTCTCCTACATATAAGACATAAAATGCCCTCTAAGAGGACGGGTGGTGTGGGTGTCAGTCGTAGAAGTAATTGTCTCATTGTTCCCTCATTCTTATGGTTCCCTTTTGTATACGAAAACTAAGAACTTTCTTTTTATCTATTCCCCACAGCTTTGTGCCCTCAAGAAGGAATGGAGATTGGGTGGTGGAGGCACACAAACTGCAGGCGTGGCTGGAACTGGTCAACCTTTAGACTCGGAAGACTTAAAGAAGATCAAGAAAGTTCAAAGTTTCTTCCGAGGTTGGTTGTGTAGAAGAAGATGGAAACAAATCGTTGAAGAATACATCCGCTCCCCGCACGCTGAGGCTATGAGAAAGCGAAATAGGTAAAATATAAAAATAGAATCAATACAATTCTTCGGAGATTCTCCTGTTGCTATTTGAATTTCCTGAGAAATGTCAACTGCACAAAAGGCTTATTATTTTTGTAATCTCAACTTTCGAAATTCAAACTTTCTCTCCTTTCTTCCTCGCCCAGCTTGGTCTTCCGTATGGTAGAAGCAGAAGAAGAATATGTAGAGCAACTGGAGGTGGTCGTGAGTGGCTTCCTCCGTCCGATGCGAATGGCAGCGAGTTCGAAGACTCCTCCAGTGACTCACGAGGACGTGTCAAGCATCTTCCTGAATGTCGAGACGGTTCTGTTCCTCCATCAGATCTTCCTGAAGGGACTCACTGCTCGTATAGAGCAGTGGCCAACTCTAGTGCTAGGTATAGGCAAGTAACCATATTCCCTGACTTGACACTCCTAACTTTCTTTAGCAGGGAGGATATTAGGAAACAGGATACTGAAAGCACGATGAAAGGATTGAATGACCACAATTGATCGGACAACTCACTTCTACTTCTTCTCCCCCTAAAATTCTTTTTTAAGTCAGAGCATCTTCAGACCAGAATATATTTATCTTTCTCTCTCTATTTAAAGTATCCAAGTAATTATCAGAGCATTGATGCAGTGTGCAACACAAAAAGAGCATTTGAGCATAATATCAATTTATTCATTCAATTCTTTTGAGAAATCATTCATTCCGTCATGTTTCGTAAGTTGAATGTTTCAAAAACTGGTCGAATGATAAGCAGTGCAGCTGTGCAGTGCATGTTAAGTAGTGTGTATCCGCATTATTAACCAGCAACACACGTCTCTCTCCTATTTCTCTCTCTCTCCTTACTTTTTGCTACAGAATGACACAAATATCGGTCATGTTACGATGAGTGTGTGTAAGTGAGCTGCGAGCTTGATCTTTGGCCTTTGGTAATGATAGTATGCTATGTGCCATGAACAAAAGTGTATGTGAATTGTCATCTCTCTCTCTCTCTCTCCTTCATATATTATTATTATGCCACATAAAATAATCTCACACACCTTCTTGCTTGCTTGGACAGATTGTAGAATGGCTTTTAACAACTCTATATAAAAATATATCTATCTGTGTATTACATATCTAAACTCTTTAGTTGGGGAATGAGAGCCTTGCGTGCGTTCCAATGATTCGAATTCTTATTATATATATTATACACATAAGTATGTACTCTCTTTATTCAGCCTCTTTCTCTTGAGGCAGATTGGAATTTACAAAAGAAAGTCTGGGATTGAGGAATGTACATATAAAGTTTGATTTGGAAAAGTGAACATGACTTCAACTCAAGTTTTCTTCATATTAAGTCAGTGTGTGTGTACGTCTAAAACATCTGCCATAAATCTCATTTCCTCTTCCTTTCTCTTTTCAACTTCTTCAGAGAGCCTTTTTTCTCTTCTGTTTCCCCCAATTTTCGACCTTTGACCCTTTTTACAACAAAAACACTCACACAAACTCTAAATCTCTATCTCTTTCGCTGTTTCCAAACAAACTTTCTCTCTTTCTCTTGATTGTGTAATCTGGATTGAACCCGACCTATGGACTGATTTGAGATCGATTGTTGTGCAATGAACAAAATGTGAACATTTATTCTGTCTTGAACTCAACCCACAACCCAAAACTCTACGATCCTTCGAAGTGCCTTGTGTCTTTCCATTCTTATGCCCTCTGACCTTTTCTACTAATCCTGTGCAAATAAGCACACAGTCTTTACAACCATCCTTCCAGTTTTACTTATACTTGACTGTAAAATCTTTCGTGTTACTTATATGTTCGACTTCTTACGAATCTTTCTCTCTTTTTTGACCAATTACTGACTTTACATTACAACTAAACTTAGTGAAAAGGAAGAACTCGCTGAATTTCCTTAGACATTCACCATAAAATACACTTACATTAGAAAGTCAAGTGAAATATTTATTATTTATAATGGGAATATCTAATGTGCAGATATGAAATGCACTTTCGATGACGATACGTACGGCTTCTCATATCCATAACTTTGACCTTTCACTAATAAAGCTACTACTACTAAAACTACTACTACTACTACTCTAACATTAGCAGCTAGAATAGAATAACTGATTTTGACAAAATCTTCTCTATCGCTCTTTTCAAAATTGTCCACAGTCCAACAAGAATTTTGAAGTAGATTGCAAGCAAGCATAGTCTTTAGAACGCTCTCTCTCCCTCTCTAACAACTAATCACTTTGTGCCTCGCGAATGACAAGTCACTTTCACTCACACTAAAAGGGAGAACAGACTAATCTTTGCTTTCTGACTGGCCGTTACAGGTGACCTTTTCGATATGCTTCTTCCTATGCTCTCCATCTACCAAGAATACGTAAGGAACCACCACTACTCCCTTCAGGTAAAGACGCCATGCACAACAACCATTTCCACCAAATCATTCTGATACATTAGGTCGTGTTAACATCAAACGAAGTACATGTTACACATTTGTTGTTGTGACTGTGTCTCAGGTTCTGACGGAATGCAAGCAACAGTGTCAATTTGGCCAGATGCTTAGCAGACTAGAGAACAAGCCAGCTTGCCAGGGACGATCGTTAGAAATCTATCTAACTTATCCTATGCATCAAGTGAGTTGGAAGTTTGGAAGTTAGAGTTTTACTTTCCCTCATTGCGAGACTCAGACTGCTTCAACCTTTGACATTTTAGATTCCACGATACATCATAACTCTTCATGAGCTGTTAGCCCACACGCCGTATGATCACGTAGAACGCAAATCCCTTGAGAACGCTCGGGCCCAGTTGGAAGAGTTGTCTCGTCAAATGCACGATGAAGTCAGTGAGACAGAGAATCTTCGGAAGAACTTGGCAATAGAGAGAATGATAGTAGAAGGATGTGACATTCTGCTAGACGTAAACCAAGTGTTTGTACGACAAGGCTCTCTCATCCACTTAATCGACTCGGGAAGTAAAAAAGGTCGAACTGCCAGAATCTTAAAACCCGAGAAAGAAGCTGTCAGACAGGCGTTCCTATTTTCCAATCATCTCATTCTAACTACCCGAGCTGCTAATGGACGACTCCACTTAGTTCCTCACGTAGGAAAGATTCCTCTAGCTGATGCGACTCTCATAGAAGACCCTTCTGACCTTAATGAACCTTCTGACCTTAACGATGACGTTTCTATCTCCTCACAATCTTCCTACTCAGACTCCAGCAATTCCCAACTCATCAAGAAATGTCAGGCAGCAGCGTCTGGAGTGGACACACCTCATTTAGGTCTCGATTTCAAAATCCTCCTGGACACGAAGAATGGTCAAGTGACCATCCACCTTGTGGCTCCATCAGCTCAAGAGAAACACGCTTGGACTTCAGATATCTCGCAGTGCATGGACAATGTCCACTTTAACGACTTACTTCACGGCTCAGATTCCGCTTCGGTCGCTGTTCCTCATTCAGTTCGCTCTGATCCTAAACTCTTTAAGGATGATGTCGACATTCGCTTCTCCAGGACACTAAATTCGTGTAAAGTACCTCAGATACGATATGCCACTCCACAGAGACTCCTCGAGAGACTTACAGATCTCCGGTTCCTTTCTATTGACTTCCTCAACACGTTCTTACTTACGTATCGAGTCTTTACGGACTCCGTGACTGTGTTGGAAGCTTTGAAGAAAGTCTACTACAACGCAGAACCTCTGGATTCTGGAAATGACAAGTGAGCTTTTTTGTAATTAGTGAATTTAAAGGTTAATTAAGTCCCTCTTTTCCTGCGTTTCCTCGTAGCATGGAAGGCATTATCAAAGAAGAGGACGTGAGGTTGGATGACGGGTATCGGCGAATCTCAACCACTTCTACAGTCTCAGGATACGGGACCGAAAGTGATAGGGACCCCACTGCGATGTACGAGGGGGGTAAAGGACCACACTGGAGATGGAGTTACAGAAAAAGTAAGTCGCTATTCGACCTGCTGCTGTTAGCACACTGGTAATTTTGTGAGTAACTAATCATTTGAATTGTCTCTCAGTGGAGGAACATTCAAGCTCTACTTACCTCAGTCCATCTGGCCCAATGAGTCCCCCTGCAAGGAAGAAATCTGTCACATTAAGAGTTGAGGACATTGGTGGACACCTTCTGGTTCCTCCAGGCGCTCCTACCAATTCATCTTCCAGCGAAACTCTCACAGATCAAGTAAGATTTTTTTTGCTCATGATAATTCCAATGTAACAACTATTAACTTTTTAAATGGCTAGACTGCAAAGAAGCGGCATCCCAGCATCACATCTGAAGCATCGGAGGCCTCTGAGTCAGAGGAAGAAGATACAAAGAAGCCAGCTGAAACCCTAAGTGCCACAAATTGTAAGATTGTTTCAATAACTAACTAAACTTTCACACTTTCTGCGGAACACTTTCTTACACTCCGATTCCCTGTGAATGTCCTAATTAGCTCCAGCTCAGGTTCGCAAGGCGTCTTCCACATCAATCTATGCAGCAATTCTCCAGAGACGAGCATCCAAGCAACGTCCATCCTTCGTGGAGTCTGAAATGGGAGCAAGTTCCACCCCGCGTTCATCTTTCCAAACTCACGGATCGGAGTCTCCGCAGATGAGCAGCAAGGCTGGAGTTGTGGTCACAAGTTCACGTCAATCTCAACGGAGATCCAGCAGTGCGTCGGCTGCTGCAGCGTTTGCCATTGCAACCGCAGGTTCTACAAATTCCAGAATGCCGGGGCAAACTGAGATTGTCGTTCCTGAAAACGAAGAACTGAAGTTTGTGCGACCCAGGAAGGAAAGTGTTCTCTCCAGCGCTGCAACGATGAGAGTCCTTTCTGTCCTCAGGCATTGGGTAGCCAAGCACAGTCAAGATTTCGACGATCCTAGACTCAAGGACTTGACTGTAGCTTTCCTCGAGGACATTCTCTGTTCTCCAGCACTCCTCCCTGCTGAAAACAAAGCAGCTTCTCAACTTCTAAGGATGCTTACACGAGAGGAAGTCAAGAAGACAGATTTGAATGTCCTTCTTGCTGCAGTTCAGGTAGAAAATATTACAATCTTTTCATTATGTACAAGTTTATTCATGAGTATTTCTGTGCTTAATTTCTGTGCAGAGTAAGGAAACAATCGAAACCCTTTCAGCTTTAGAAATCGCAGAACAGATGACATATTTGGACCATGAAATATTTGTCGCCATTCGTTCTGAGTGAGTATCAAAGTTATTCTGAAATAACATTTCAAGTCACAATGCGAATGTGTGTTTCGTGTGTTCAGGGAGTTCTTAGGACAAGCGTGGACAAAAGAAGATAAAGACACCCGAGCTCCACACATCCTTCTTATGACCCGACGATTCAATGAAGTCTCACGTCTCGTTGTTTCTGAAATAATGCGTCAACCTAATCAACAAGGTCGACTTCAGGCGATGGAGAAGTGGGCTGCAGTTGGAGACATTTGTCGGGTCCTTCACAATTTCAACGGAGTGTTGCAGATTTGTGCAGCGTTTACCAACTCTGCGGTTTACAGGCTGAAGAAAACTTACGAGAAGTTGTCTAAGACGGTAATAAGCCAAATGCGAGTTATTAATGTGAATTACGAAGATATTTATTTTACGTTTATTGCTAGACGAAAGGAACTCTGGACAGACTTCACAGTTTGGTGGGGAGTGACGGAAGGTTCCGTGGGCTGCGTGAAGCTCTGCACCGCGTGGACCCTCCAGGAATTCCTTACTTGGGAATGTACCTGAGTGACTTGACTTTCATTGAAGAAAGCACACCCAACTTTACTCCGGATGGGCTCCTCAACTTCGCCAAGATGAGAATGATTGCCCATGTCATTCGTGAAATCCGACAGTTTCAACAGACTCCGTATAAGATTGAGTACTGTGCCAAGGCAAGTAGTTACCTCAGAGACCCTAACCTCCTCCTGGATGACGACCAACTCTACAAGTTGTCTCTCCAAATCGAACCCAAACAAGCAAGACTCACTTCTCAGTCGTCTACGTCTTAAATCATCACCCATATTCAAAGTCTAAAACTTTCTTCAGCACTACAACTTCTCACCAGCCACAAAACCTTCACTTCGCAACTTCTAAACCCCCTCTCACCCCCACCCTCCACTGTTTATTCATTCCCTCGACGTAACAACTTGTAAATTATTACCTCAATATCATTTTTTATACCGCTACAAAATCACCACCAAGATGTTCCGCCTTACTAAGCCAAAAATCCTATTGAACTAATTAATAGCCTGATTATACTGATAATGACGATAAAAATCACAAATCATCACGCATAAATACATCAAGTCATAATCATATAGAAGACCATCATCACACATTCCACCAACTCATTCTCATTAATTAACGTGTTGCTATCAGTCTTACAATTATCATTACAAAATAACGTTTCAATAATCATTAAAGTTGCACAGAACAATCTCAATACTTAAAAATAGTCATTCAGAGAGGACAGTTTGACTTGACGTCTGTTGTCTGTAGGCAGGTAGGTATGTTGGAAACTTAGCATCAGTCACGGGCGTGTGTATTAATTACATTCTTCAGTAGAAAATTCAGAAAATAACTTGAGTACCATGAGCTGTTTTAGGATTAAATATGGAAAGAAATTATTAATAAATTAAGTGATGGTAACTTAGATTTCAAGTAGTGCTATTATATTATTAGTACAGAGCTAGTTTTGAAACACACAAAACAATCATGAATTATTTGTAGTACTAAATTACATATATCCCGAAGACACCGACTTATACGAAATATTTTGTGAATGCAATTATCAAAGATTAATTAAATTGTATCAACACACACACGCACAGTTAATTGCGAAATGTGTGAATGCACGAGGTGTGTATTGTTATGTAGCTGAGTTACTGTCATCTTCGTATTAAAATTAAATCAAGTACTTAAAAGTAGTATCATAATTTAGACCAATACGTAGAAGACTTAATTGACATTGACTGTTCAATGAAGAGTAATACAAAGTGTTGATATAGTAGGGAAGTAGAAACATTTATTTAGAAGCAGTCTCTCTGTATCAATTCTTCGCGAAGTTATATTAACTCCAGATATTTTAAGGTCAAGAAGAACAGAAGCGCTAAAGACGTGATTTAGAACGCATCGGCCACACGTAATAAACTAATAATTAACATTCCATTCCACCTTGAGAACATGAAAGTAATAACTGAGCAATCAAGGACGATGATAGCAATCACCTGGGTCATCCTCATCAATTATCTTCAACCAAATAAAAAACATTGTTCTTTGTTAAGTAAAACAATGACACGCTGTTCAATGGTTCAATTATTGCTGTACAGAGGCAGATTGACAAAGAGACAGAGAACAAGATGTTGACTATTTATTAATATCAGAGATATAAACTGTAGAAACACAAGCGTACATACAATATGCTTAGAGAGGTGTTAAAAATATATTCGTATGCACGTAATACGTACACACACATATATACTTAAGTAGAGTTTATCATAGTCTCACTATATATGCAACCTTTCACCTGTGTCTGTGAGTAAGACTTTCTTCGAAATTATTGTTTCAGCTTAGGAAAGAAATTGAGCTATGCATTACACATTATAGCGTTCTCAGAATTTCAGAAAAGCAAGTAATTTTTTCAATGTGAAATTGTTTGTTCTTGGTGTTCCGTAGATGTGAAGTGACTACACTATTATTGTTAGAACCCAAGTTACAATTTATGTTACAAATGTTTAGTATCTTAATTAGCATGCTGTCGTACTTAAACATTGTGTGTCTAATTTCCACTAATCAATCCAACACAGTGTCATCATCATCACCTCTACTGTCTCATTGTTCCCTAAGACTGATAATTTCACTTTATATTCTCAGTCCTCCTCGATATCATCACGAGATGTGTATGTAGTCTATAAATGAAATGTATTCCTATCAACAATCAATCTGCTGTGCAGTTATCTATTGATAATTTGTATTTTGTATTATTTATTGTAACAAGGATGAAGGAAGGATTCCTTGTGTATCGTTAAAATATCATCATCACGCAAGCCTCGTTTCAACTTTCAAGCAAGGTATAAAATACTTTCTTGTGATTATGATTATGTGCACAATCTTTTTCTTCTAACAGAAACGATAAATACCAAACTTATGTGATACTCATTATCTGATCTCTCTAATTGTAAATCACTCATGAAAACGTAAACTGATGTCTAATAGTCTAATCTTTCTCAAACTTACATGTGATCTCTTTAATTACCTTACTAATGTATCCTTAGATCGTCCTACATGTACCGACATTAAGTGGCATTCCATTTGAAACCCAATAAACATTTTTATTGTAGTTTTCGTGGTCAATCTCTTTAGCCTTCAACTACCTACGCAATAATTCATTTCTGTCATCATCAGCAGTCCCGTTCATTAATAGGCTTCGTTGTGAGAAACGGTCGCACAGGAATCTCACCAGAAGTGTTAATTAAGTATTCCTCTGCCCTCTTACCTTTGGCTTCTTTCAAAAACAATACAACTATACAAGCTTCTCGTTGTGGGAAGAAGCTCCTCCTTCTTTACAAGTGAGCCAACTAGCCAACACGACAGGCGAACGAGAAAGTAGAATATTCCTCCTACTTTAATTTCTCTTTCATCCAACGGGTTGTCCATGAATTCAAAAATGCTGTTAAAAGTGATTCATTCAAATATTTTGCTGCTTGCATTTACATTAAGACAACGATTTTTCAGAGATTATGATATGATATAAGTGTTGTAAACTGTTACATGGATTTATGTTTGCATTTCATTCCTGATTCATGAACGCACCGTAGCGTCTTTTACATGAACAGAGTTGAGCATGTTGCTTTCTCCCTGTTGCTTTCTCCGCATGTATTTTCTCAAAAGGTCCTGATCTATAAAAGCAGAACGGACGCCAGTTTTCACTAACTGTAGATTAAGATTTCAAGCTGAACACAGCAAAAACTTGGCAGCGGATATCAGCAGGGTGTCTAACAGAAGTATAAATAAGTAAGAAATAACTACTGTTTCAAGAACCCCATGAATCTTCAGTTGGACTCAAAGACTGGTCAAACCCCGGCTTCGGATCCAAACTGCCGTTGAGGAACAATACAAAAGGTCAGTGTTAATCATTGCTCGTAGGTTTTGTGAGTATTGTTAAGAACACTAATTACTTCATAGTATAGTAGGACTTGAATTCATGCTGCTACGTTTCATGAGATTTACTACCTTAAATTATTATATTTCTCACTCATATCACCCCAATACAGACCAGAGCTATCTAAAATTTCGAATTGGAAATTGGGTTTGGTTTCCGTGTAGCTAGTCCACAATAATCCCATACCTCATCTCTGTCAGTGTAATCTGAGACAGTCGATATCCAAAGAGATAGTTTTCCTATATCATGTGCATAGCAAGCAGCTCTTGTAATGGTCATCCTGAGTCTGAGTTGTGATTCCCGATTCTGACGTTTCATATCCCAACCAAACTCAATTTCATTGTAAATTAGATTTGACGCAAAATATATCAAACGAAATTTTCATATTTTCAAAGATAAATGATACCTCGCCCACTCGAGTAGTAATTAGTTACTAGTGACTTACTTAGTGACCACGCGCCCTATCTCAACCAATATCACAATCATGCAAGCTGCGGATTAATTTTAGTCCCAGTACTCCGTGCACCTTCGTTTATTCCACAAGGTCTCCTAATTGCAGCCTGGAGAAAAAATGTCAGATTAAAAATGCTAGAGTTTCTGGAAAATGTATAAAATCCTGGGCCGTTCTATTTTCATCTCAGACAAATTCTGTTTTGGAAACAGGATTTACTGGATTCTCAACTCTCACAGACTGTCGAAAGATCCTTTCAACTCTCATACGTCCCCATTGGGATCTTCAGTATGCTTCTACCTGTGGTAGAATATTAGTCCTAGGTCGAAGCCTACTGACTGGCCCATGGGCGGACACCCTCTACTTTCTCCAATCAACCCCCGGATAAACATCAGCTCGTGAATTCAAGTAGTTTAAGTTCGTTTAACTATTGGAGGAACCTGAATTGGACTTTTAAATAGCGAGTAAATCCAATGCAAGTTTCCTTCAATTGTTACGACTGTGACAAAATACCTACAAAGACGCATCCATTTTTACTATTCTCTTCTGGACAGGACTGATTGTACTTGGTAAATGTGTAAGCTTATGACGTACTTCACCTTTTCCTGCACTAACTAAAAGTATGAAAATGATTGCATTATCTACTCTTCGAAGCAGGCTAGGCTCAAGTCTGGAGACACAAGTAAAAACAGGAAACTATTTCTACCCTCACAGCCTACAGATATTCTGTTGGATAAATTTTTACTTCCCGTTTCCTCAGCCAAGTGTATTCAGAAGTGTAGATTGAGATTCAATATCGAAAGCCACGTCACATGTTCTCACAGAATTACATTAAGGAAAGGATAAGTTTGGTCGCATGCAGAGAAGCTGAGAAGAAGGGAGAATGAGATGAAAGACGGATGCATGAAATTATTAGACCCTTTTAGCCCCATTACTACTTTCCCTAAACTCAATTTGTACTCCGAAAATCCACCCTTTAGTTTTCTGCATATGTGGATGATGTAGCTTTCTCCGCCTGATGTCCTTTAAACAGAATTATTAACGTGATTTGCCTCATAGAAGATATTTACATAAAGGAAGTGGAGCTGCCGGCTGCCAGTTCACTACTTTATATTTGAAACAACATGAAGATGCAGACAGAAAAGTCGGAATCTTAGCAGTTTCGTCATACTTTAAAATACTAAATATGGGGGAAACTGGGACGCTCGTCTAGTTGAATACAGACTCACAGTATGTGTATTACCTAACACCTAGAAATAGTCTAAGAATTTCTATATTGGATTGGGAAGTATATCGACTGCAAAGTTTGAATCTTGTGAAATGTGACGAAAAAGAAGTTAAAATTGGAATTAAGGTTTATTCTGTTGGTCTACGGAAAGTAAGACGCCGACGGAAACTCAACATCGGAAATTGTAAATTTTAAACTTTAGCTTTCTTTCGTCTTGTCGAGATTTCCGATATTAAGAAGCTTTAAATGCAGAAAGCAACCAATTAGGTTTGAGTCAGTTTACTTCTGATTCAGTTATTCAAAGACGATCATCTTTGGAGCGATGCGACCCTCTTCTTTCTATCCTCTTACGTTTTCTCTCTCTACACAATGGATATCTTCCGTTCCGTCATCATTTATACCTTCTTTGCCTTCTTATAGTAACATAAAATGCAGCCTACTACCTGAAGCATTCTGCAGGAGTATTTCGTGACCTTAAACGGCAGGTGTTGAATACTACTACCGTAAGATTCACGGAATACTTCTGTGAGAATGACACTCATCGCATCACCGTTCCCGGTTGGAATTCCAAAATGGAATCATCATCCAACGGGTAAGGAAGTTGTGGAATACAGCTTACTAAGCAAACTGCAGAGCTTAACCTCGGTCAGACCTCTGCATCTTCAACACTGCCTTAATGTTTTGTTGGAGACGTAGCAAAGTAGTTTGGCAGTGTTGGTGATGAATGGTTTCAAGCGTCGTTTGCTGATTTCCATGAAGCAGTCTTTTATGGTATTCAATGATCTGGTCTTTCTAATTCTGTGACTATTCTTTTTCCGATTCTTGTGTAAAATCATTTTAATTTCAGGACCTCACCGGCCTCACCCCATTCAGGGACCAGAAAGAAAACTAATCGCTTCTGTGGAATAAACACGAAAATACTGTTGCAATCTATCGACTGCGTTGTTTAGAATTACGTTATCTTCAAAAGGTAATTCTGAATGCAAGCAGTGGATAGCTGTGATGAGTGTCAACCTCAAATAACCTACTGGTCATCATTCGCCCTAACAGGTGACTATGAACAGCGCAAACAGAAATCATATTACGACACATGGTCGCATCCGTTTACTTTGCAAATCTGTCTGCTGCATTGCATAGGGGTTTGAGCATAATTGTATCTAATGAAAATCATTATGCCTAACCTTTGGGCAACGTAACTGACTAATGATAATCATTTGTGTATCAGTATGCTTCGAAATAAAATGAATGGAAGAAATGAAAAGAGTTGAGAGGAACGCATGCATTTGGAGAGATAGGCTTCTTCTGGGCAAGTGAATCTTCTCAAATGCAAGAATTCCTTTCAGCTTAATCATCCTGAGCGTTTTTGATTCTGAAGTCATATAACAATCCTTCATTCGCATAAGACAAACGGTTTTTGCAAAAACACTAAGAAATCGGCAGATTTGTTCACATTCTGAAGAACACAACGAGTTTTATTGAAATACTGTTAAAAGTTAGACAGGACGCTCTCGGAATTTAATTAACCGGCGAAGACGAATATGTCGGAAGGATCCCTTACAGACACAAAGGACTGAGATCGTAGAGCACTGTAATAATAAGATCATTCATTAGTTAGTTCAAAACTCACGCAGTAGTGATTAATACAAACAAAATATTAAGAGCTTACTGCTTGCATGCATCGTTGAAGCCATAACTTCCACAAATCATCGCTTTGGTATCACCGGCCACATTAGCTTCTTGAAAGCAACTATCCAACAGTTTTGGCGAAACTCGTCCAGTTAAACCTCTCCAACCATCTTTGTTTGGTTTTGATATCACAGGATAAAAATAAAAAATATTTGGATGAATTTGGCTAAGCCTTTCAAACTCGTCCCTCCATATAATGTCATCTTCTGTTTCATTGAAAAATACAAGGATAATCTTCATCATATCACAAGTCGATTTCTGACTATTGAATACAACTGATTGAATTATCTTGATAAATGGAGTGAGTCCAGTTCCTGCTGCTAATAAAACTAAGTTTCTCATTCCAACTAAAAACTCGGGTAAGTTCAGACTGCCTGCGACAGAACCCAATTCTACAGTTCCTTCACCCGTAGCTAACTCGTCTATTTGTTTCGTTAAGTTTCCATCAGGATATATTTTAATGATAAAGTACAGCTTTTGAGGAAAGGTTTGAATATTATTGGCAGAGAACTTCAAGCCATCTAAAGGTGGATCCAATATAGTACGGGGAACTGGAGTGTACTTCCTAGTCGCATCTGGAGAACAAAAATGTTTCACGCATTATAATCTACCAAGTATACACGAATGAAAACTAAAATTAAACTAATAGGACCTACAGTTCAATTTGATTTTAACATGAAATCCAGCAGGTATTCCTATTGATGCTGATCCAGCAACTTCAAACGTGAAAAAGTAAACGTTGTGAGTAAGCTTGTCTTTTTTAACCAACTTGGCAGGATACATATCTTCTACAGCTTCTCTAGAATCCATCAAAGTGTTATTGCTATTGAGTGGCGAGCCAATAGCTTTCCAATCTTCTGAAACGGATACAGTTCTCGATTAAAAATATCAGAAATTGTAAACTGAAACTCTGCAAAAATGTTTTGCTCTCCGTTCATACCTTTCTCTGGTTTCTTTAACTTGACTTTCATCTTCTTGAAATTATTATCGAAAGTCACCATGATACGATCATCTCTTAAAGCCTTCATTAATTGATACTGAGCCATCCACATTTCCGGTGGCTTAAGAATTACTTTAAGCAGCAGTCTTTCCCTATTTAGCACACCGACTGTCCAACATTCTTCCGTCAAATCTCCATCCGTGTCTGAAGAGTCAATCTGGTAGGCAATTCAAACGCAGTTGAATTTCATCCTCGCAGAACCGGAAGAGAGACCGGTATAAGATACTTATAATCTAACTCACTTCAAACAACAACGAATCCACGTCCTCTGAGAACTTGGTCTTCGGGACCAACTGGCCTGACACCGTCTTGTCGTTTCCTTTTTGTCCTTTCTTCAACATCTCCGCTAGCTTACTCGCAGCGGTTAATGTATTTTCTCGCACGAAGAATCCCAAAAGATTCCTCTTCAAAATGCTTTCAACGTTGACCCAGCGATGAATTTGGTTAAACATGTTGGTTGCATCCTGACCAGCACCCTTCATAATTTCCTCTACGCCTCCAGGATGGTAATTCACATATTCTGACACATCATACACCCGATCTAAACAAACGCGTAACATCATAACCTTCTTAACTGATAGCATTAACTAATGTCGAGTTCTATAATTAACCTTCACAGTTATCCACAAATTAAATGATTTAAAAACTAGAACGCACCATTCAATGCCATCCAGACATCTCCAGGTTTGTCATGCAGGGATATTTCATCCAGTCCAATTTTCCTCAATTTTGGAGCCCCTGCACACTTCTCCGATTGAAACTTCATCCACTCCACCATCGACTTTCCAGGGTTGACCAGCAGTCGACTTTTCTTAACTACATTCACTGGAATAATTTAAAAACGCTATTAAATTCGATTTCGCAACACCCAACAAACATTCAGTAAAGTTAAACTTACACTTGGGAGGAGGCATTCCAGTGACCGGCTGAAGGTCAGCTCCCAGCAGTGACGACGACGTCTTCTTTTGTTCCTCCAAGACATTGCTTACCCCCAAAACCGATTTAATGGGAAGACTTGAGGACAGTGCGGAAGAGAAGTCCACCTCATCTTCCTGCGATGGAGTGGATGTCGTCACTATCATCACTGGAGGACATGGACCCTTCAAGGGTTCCATCCTCCGACCGAACACTTAACCTCACCCACGGCAGTAAATCGATTTGGAAAAGATATTTATTTTTATTTTTATATATGCATTTGAATTCGTCACTAACTTCTTCTCGCACTCAAATCTACTCTCCATATTTATATCCTAAGTGGGTCTTCAAAGTAGACGGCACCCAGACCCAAAGCTACCAAGTGAGGGGAAACTGAGATTTTTCATATACAAATAATTATTTCGTAATTTTAATTCAATCCATATAAAATTATTGATTTTAAGTACAACGTACAACATATCAAAATTCTTCAATTGTGTTGGTCCCCAGCATACTGGAGACTGAGAACTTCTATTTACTAACTTTAAGCATAGGAGTACGTGACCTTCTATGTCGGATCAATTCGTGCCTATGAAACGGACGGAAATTATGATTCTCTACCCGGGATTCGGTTTCGTCTTGTGCAATAACTTTTTATAACACCACGGTTTCTTCTTTTGATACCTGAAAACTGAAAACCAAAGTTACTTATTGCAGCAGCATTGTGAAACAATTTGCAATGCATATTCAAAGAAGTTAATAAAAGTGATGTTGTATTTGGGTGGCGTGGTGCAATCAATTCATTCCATTCTTTCGTCTGATTCTCAACTTCTGACTAGGGATAAACTGTGACGGTAAGATATCGAATACAAATATCAGTAATTAACATAAAATCTTAGCAGCATTTTCATAAATAAACAGTATTATTAGTGGCAGCATTTTCAATAGCAGTATTTTTCATATTATACAACTCGTTAAAACTCACGAACACGTAATAAATGTAAAGTTACAATCTAGAACCCAACGAACGAGATCTTCTTTCACCTTTAACCTCAGCTTCTGCTGTTAGAAGTCAAGCGTCTCATGTATCCTTAGGTAGTAAAATTTATAAGAAGTCATATGCCCAGTCCACAGGTTAAATTTCATGTCGTTCCTGAACAATCTAATCTTTTCATTCCACATTCCTTGCTTGCCTGGCATGCCTGGTAATACGACTTCTAGAGCAGTCAGTACAAAAACGTCTGTGCAATTACATGAATCTATTAGAGGCTGACTCATCGGCTCCATAAGAAATAGGGACAAGATGACTGACTGACTGAGAGAACTTTATTCAAAATCAGTGAATTCAAGTCAATCTCGTGAAGAAAAGGATTGTTATTTACCATACTACCATCCAAGTCCGTCACTCCACCGCGACTACCATAGTAGTAGCCAACTGCATTAGTACTCCGTAGCTGTAGCATATTTAGAGTATTACTTGCTCATTATCGCGTTACTCCCGTAAACGAATGTCTACGTGAATATCAATTGCCTATGGCAAAGTATTAGCTCGAGATTCTGAGAACAGGGGCTGCCTTATCCGCATGTAGGTTAACAGTATGCCAATACCAAACGAAAACCTGAGTGTATCTCCATTCAACCGATGCTAATAATTCTATACACTCCGATTCATATTCATCATATCATCGTGTCAAAGTCGAAGCTCACATTTGTCTCTTTTTTGCCGACAGGCAACTGCAATCTTACCTACGATTGTGTTAAACGTTCGTAGATTAATTGACAATTGAAAGATATTCTTTGCAGTTGCAACTAAGCACCTGTTCACGTTTATCATCGGGAGGTGGGAGACTCTCTGATTTATGAGTATTAGAAGAGAGACCAGTAGTCCAGACTTATTGTGTGTAGTTTTAGAATGCAAGGAGCTTAGCCTGGAGCTAAATATCGACTCTTAATCTTACTTCTGTTTATTTAAACCACAGGTAACAGGTGATAACTGCTCACTACAATCCTACTAGACGATATTAAAATGCGGCGAACTACTAGTCAAGATGACCTGGTGTAAGTAATTGATCGGTCTATTATTATATAATATTATGATCATGTCCTATATAATTTTGACTTCAATTTTGTATTGCGTAATCTAGTGGTCTACTGGAAGACGATTCACAGCAGCAAGAGAACGAGAATTCCGGAGGTACATTTGCGAATTCCGGAGTCAGCGGTGACACAGTGATAAATGGCCACACTTCCACAGTTCTTCCTTCAGAATTGGATTCCAAATCTACAAAAGTCCCAAATTCAGACACTGGTGACCCAGGCGGAGCTGCACCGAAAAACGAGGATGAAGAATCGCTGGCAAGCGTTAGTTATTTCAGTTTGGTGAGAACTTTACCAGTAAAGTTTACTGGAAGTCCGTGTCAATCACTCTGTAATTCAGCTACGTTTTGTGTTTGTAGTACCGATATTCCAACTGCCGTGAAAAACTGTTGGTGCTCATTGGAGCTTTCTTTTCTTTAATCGTGGGAACAGTTCCTGCCATAAATAACTTTTCTTTCGGAAGATTTACTAAAGCTATGGTGGAAAAGGGTTCCAACATGTCTACATGTCCACCGCCTCCTTCAAGCCCAACTTCTCCATTTATGAAGGAAGTCTACACTTTCCAAATCTATCAGTTCAGTCTTGCGTTGGC
>JAQGAD010000379.1:0-42261 GCA_034696625.1 Isotomurus palustris | reverse complement strand
AGTGCTTAAAACTGAAATAATATTTCAGGCTAAACTTCGTTGACGCACGATTCAATTACGTTATTTTTCTGTAATGACTGCGTATAATTTTCATAGATTCCAATATTTTTTTACTGACTTCTATTCCAATTCGCTACTTTACCATTTGTTTAATTATTATCTTCATTGGATCTGAAGCAAACATTTTTCTATTTATGTGTTTTTTTATTTCACTCATTTAGTAAGCAATTTGAAACAGATGCACTTAAAGCCTAACTCAAGTTTGTTAGAGTAAAGAGCATTCGTTGTTGTTATTATTTAAAAAGACTATTGCGATGGCAAAAGATTAGTTAATTAAACTGCAGTCTATTCTTTTCTCTGGACTTTATGCATCAGATCTCAGAATTTACATTATGACCTAGTATGGATTCTTTAGCATTCTTTTCCTTGAATGCTAATAAATGATCTCAAATTTAAAATACAGCAGTGAATTAACATTTCTCATTAATTTGTAATATCTATGACAAGAGGTTAATTTCATGAATCACAGGTATATTATTATTTCATTGATTTCGGTGTTTTTTATATTAATTATGCATTTGGGGTAATTGGAGCTGTTTTCCGATCTCCCCTTAATTTGGTCCCTTGACGACCTACCGTTAAAAAGTCCGAGATTTTTCCCCAGAATAAAGACCGAACTCGTGAACTCATCAGTAGCTGTTATGTGTGGCTGCGATTTAATACATAAGAACTCTGTAAACACGTTTCAAGTTAATTGCATTCTCCATGTGCAATTAAAGAGGACGTGATTACAAGGCTACAAGGACTTCATAAAATGAAGCGCAGTTCAGTGAGCAGTTGTTGATTTGTATCTCTGCCAGTTCATCATTCATCGTGTTGTGTAATACACCTGCAGTAAATGTGGAGAGGGTCGGCAATATCATATGGTCACACATTATCGTCGTCATTAGTCAACTCAGGTTTTATTGGCTTTGTTACCAGAACGCAAAGAGAGAGAGAGAGCGAGAGCAAACTCGTGAATCCATGAAGAGATTCATTTGGGGTGAAGGGTGTCGAATTGTTGACTGTCAATTTGATATTGTACACCCGATTCGTTGCATTTCTCGTGGGCAATAAATTCAGTCTTCTCTCTCTCCCTTCCCCGTAGAATAATTATCGTCATTTATGAGGGAATCAAAACGAATGGGCAAATGCCACCCTAGGGTTCTTAGAACATTCAAACTTAATTAGCCTTATGTCCATAAAAATGACAGGGAACGAGGGAGGGAACAACGAAGAATGAGCTTTAGTTTATGCGATTTGTAGTTTATTGCCCGTGAAATGAAGTGGATGAACAGCGTGGATTGAGATTTAAATGGGAGTTTGTATGTTTTTGTTACGGCAGAATCGCCCTTTGACCCGATATCTACCTGTCAGAAGTGATGAGGATGAATTTGACCTGAGAGCCCATATCGAATCGTCAGGACATCAGTTGGAACTCTGTCCACATGTTGTGGTGACAAGGACAGCAGCCAGAGGATTCTTATCCAAATTGGGAAGTCGCTTCCATAACTGGAACAAACGGTGGTTCGTCTTTGACAGAGAAACTCGGACTCTCTCCTACTACACAGACAAGAACGAGAAAAAGTCCAAAGCCAGAGGAGGCGTTCATTTCGAGGTGAGTTTGGCAAATCCTTCGAAATTCATTTACACATTTCATCCGAACTGCAAATTACCTTTCTTATCTGTGTTTATCGTTAATTTTTCAATAATTTTAAAGTTAAAATGTCAGAAAACGGCAGTGAAGGATTTAACGGAGTTCAATGTATTTTCTTTAATTCTTGAGAATTCATATAATTCAGTTTATTATTAGATGAGTAAACAATTTTGTCTTAGTTGAATTCGCATGTTTTATTAAAGTTAAAGTTCATTACTACGGACAAGAATTACAGTAAAAAGTACAATGTAAAAATTCCACTGACTAACATTGGTGCTGTCTCTCAATCCCAAAAGTTATTGTTTCAAAACTGAATTCCCTACTGTTTTTGTTCTAACAACATATTCCAACGTTTTATGTAAAGGCAGTGCAAGTCGATTTCCCCAACAAATATGACTTTTTAATTCTCAAGTGAAAGTAAATTGGTAGGAAATGTAATTTGGAGTTTTAGATATCACAATTCTGGTGGAGACAGAGGAATTCATGAGGGCTTATTCAGAATCCACATTGTCTTTGGGTTCTGAAACGGAGAGATGAGTTGTAACATGAGTCCCACCGGGCTCCATTTGATATTTTGATAGGACACACATGTCAAAGCCAATTGTATCGTTTTGAGGTAGTGGCTGTATGTTGTAGGTTGTAGTGTCCCTTATCTGGAGGGCTTTTTGTGCGTGTGTACGCGATATGAATGGACGGAATGTCCTGAGAGACACACTTTAACTTGCATAATGCAGATTTACAGTCACAGAGGGAAAGGGGGAGTGGCTGCTGAGGCGAGGGTTTTATTGTGGAGGAGAGAAAGTTTGCATGGTTGTGCTCACTACCTATACGCTCATGGCCAATTGGTTCTTGTAGTAATTTCGAATAAATCAGCATGTGTGGGACGTTTTTATCATGCAGGCAATCGAAGAAGTTTATGTGGATCATTTGGAGTCGGTGAAGTCTCCAGTGCCGCGACTAACATTCTGCGTGAAGACTTACTCGAGGGTGTTCTACCTCTTGGCCCCGAGTCCGGAAGCGATGCGGATGTGGATCGACATCATCTTCACCGGGGCAGAGGGCTATAAAGAATTCAAGGCGACTGCCACTTGACACCCAAACCACCCCAGTGGCCTAAACCACATCACCACCACCACCACCGCCTCTACTTTTATTGTTACTTTCCCCGCAAATCACAACTATCCTTCGCTGAGGAACTCAAGATGAGAGAATTCAATGCACGTCGGGAAAAGATTTGTTCTGTGAGAGACTTCTGTTGAGCTCCAGAGCTCGCTCCTCGTTCGGTTGCCAAACGAAGCCAAGGGAGAAAGTCATTGTTAGTGATCTTTGTGTGTGAAGTTATGATGTGTGCCAGCAACGAACGACGACGATAGGACCTCTCTTTCTGTCACACCCAACCAACTTACGCTAACTTTGGGACTCTCATGCGGTCTCCCTTGATGTAGATGAGCCATTCTTAGTGACAACATATTTTATACCCACAGAGTATAATGCCAACTGCCTAGAAATGTTTTGTATATTCACGTACAGATTATATATAGCAGAGTCTGAAGTCTAAAGAGTGTTGCGTCTACCGTTTAAGTCACACACACACGCTAAAGTAAAGCAAGGAAGGTTAGTTTCAGTATAAACGGGTTAAAGATGTTGTTTGTACGGTCGTTTTTGAGACACGTACGACGGAGAGAAGAAGAAATGGATGAGAGAGGCTCCACTGTAGGTAGTTGTTCAGTATTTGATGGAACACTCAATATATAAACGTGTAAGGTTGGAGTACTATGGAAAGCTTTCCCTTTTTAAAACCCTTTGCCTTCTCATTCTTCTCCTCCTTTTTGGAAGAGATAAGAGGATCTCTCAATCTCATTGAAAGCTCTGTTCGTCTGTTCTCGCTCCCTTTCCCTTGTAAATACTTTTAAGGTCACAAATATTGACTTTTTTTCCTAAGATTCTGCCTCTTCTTGGCACACACATGAAGTTTACGTAAAGCCTCCCGTTCGCGTGGCTTCTCGTCTTCTCTGATTTACGACCAGGCAGCCCAAAAGACTTTAATTCAATTAGAAACTGCTCGACACTGAGCAGAGCTTTGATTGCTCGCAATGAGCTCTCCATATACAAAGTGTGTGTGTACATAAAATGACTTTCATTGCATTCGTCATCATCATCTCTTAAGTGCTAGTCCGTGTTCAGTGCAAATCGACTTTGTCCATTGCTATAATATGTAATGATGTCTCCAGCTATTTCGAGATAATTTGGAGTGATGGAAATCGGTCGAGTCTTCGAGTTACTACTATACTAACTGTGTAAAGCATTAAGTTACTTCAGCCCTTCTTGTTTATTTCTGCGAATCTACCGTCGTCGTCTCCGTCGTGAATAGTTCTTGCTAATCTTAATTGAGGAAATGCTCTGTCTCTGTAATTTAGTTTGAGTTTTGAGTAATAGACTGCTTTTTGTAACAAATTCTCTCTCTCTAATACCTTGGAGCGTCTTGGAAGCATAATAACATTAAGTAAAGTGTGAGTGTAAAAGGATGAGGAAGTAGTTAGTGCCACAACTTACTTAAATTTACTTATATCAACAAATACTTTCTGATATTCCCGTTCATCCTTGTTTATTTTAAGTTTAATTTAATTATTTATGCTAGAAAGAGAGAGAGAAGGATCTACGCGAAGTATATAAAAGTTACTGAAGACGATTCTCCCGTATAAATATTTTGCAACTTTCAGTGTAGATACGTATACTCGTAGGTATTATTATTAAATGTGTATTCTAGGTTAGTAGGTACTTTCTAAGCGAAATGTGTTTTTATTACCTAAATAGTTTGTGTACATTCTAAGAACTAATATTGTCTTGGGCAAGGATTTCTTGTTTTTCGTGTAAAATAAAGACAAACTACATAATTATAAGAACTCTGAAGAAAAGTAAAAGTAATGTTCCAAATGTTAAACATCATTTTGTACATGTGTGATTATATCTCTGTTGTGCATCTTAATACTTTCGAGAGCGAAGGAAGAAGATAATCTGATTCCAGGGCTTCATTAAAGAAGCTTGAAAATGGGGGTAAGTTTGCGAGACTACGTGTGGAAATGAATTGTTGTCTCAAGTGATTGGGAAATGTGTGCAATAATTATAATTAATGAGGCAAGGCGCCAGCCAGCGGTATCATTTCCATTACATTTCATGACCGTTAAGACCTCCTCATTAATCGATGCCAGTGTAGATATGTTGCAGGAGAGAGTGTGGGAGTATCATTTGGGAGAGTAGTGCAGATATCTACTCTACAGTGTGTGACCCAAATCATCATATCGTACATCTTGTTAGAATCTTAGAATCTTAGGGTTGTCTTGAGAGAGTTGCAAAAGGTCCTATCACTACTACAACTGCTAACTACTAATACCACCACCACCACCGTCAACTTCCTCTTGTCCACACAATAAAAAGCACTGAAGTGAGAATACTTTCTCTTGGTCCAACGATGTGAAATAAAATTGGAAAAATCTTGGAGGCCAATCCATGTGTAAAAAGTTTGTAATCTCAAAAAGAGCTAAGATATAAAAGGAAAACTTGAGAAAGTGGACTGGGACTCTCTCTCTCTCTGTTTAATGTCTTTCCTTTTCCGTCCTCCAATCTCCGTACCTTAGCCCATTCTTTGTATCACTTTCTCCTTGTTTCTTCACCAGTTTTGGGAATCTTTTTATTTTATGGACCCCATTTCCAAAGATTGCTATTCAATCGAAAGGAGGAAAATGCAATTGGGATATTTGTTCAGATGGCCATATGAATGAATGACAGAGAGGAGGGAAAGGGTGAGGCTGCTCACTCTTTCTCTTTACGTAGTGGTAATTATGAGATGGGTGGGGTCTGCTGTATTGAGTGACAGTGGTGGGGGTAATTTCACCCGATATATCTGACGAAGTACTTGACTGAGTGGCTTTCTTAAAGACATACACACACAGTCAGGCTTACGGGAAGAAGATGAGAGGTGAATAATCCAAGAGCAAGTGAAGTTGCGAAGTTGTGAGGGTATAATTAGGTACATTTCCCTGGAGAAAGCCTCACCGGCTAATAAACACATCTGAAGCAAGCGAGAAGCCACGTAATTTATGATTCCGTCTCCCAAATTAACTTCGGGAATAATTAACGGACTTCATTACATCCAATCATTCATGGTGATATGCGACAAATGACTTCTCCAGACTTTGAAAATGACTGTGCTGTGTTGTGTGTGGGAAAGCAATTCTTTTGCTGCAGTACACAATTTGGACAGTGCGTGTGTTAGTACAGTATTAGATGAATTATTGAAAATGCTGATATGTAAAGATTAGTTTTCTTTAAGTAGCTCCTGCACTGCAATATACATGTAACCTACGCGCTTCACGTGATTTAAAGCGTACAAACAAGTTCATCTCTGTTCATAGGCATTGAAATAGTGGTGTCACCAATTGCACAGCTTTGAGATGTGCTCTTTACTTGTAATTGAAAACTAAAATAGCAAGGTTGTCTTCATCATGTAAAGAGAGACCTAAGATACACTTTAGTGGTAAACCAAAAGCATACATTATGAGATACCTACTGGTCGTGACTCGTCACCAATTATGCATTAAGGCTAAAGCCTGTTAGATGTTAGTGGTTCAAAGTATTAGTGGCAGTATATGATTTCGGAGCTGGAATGACTTCGTAATATGTATTTATAGGTTTCTAGGTGAAAGCAAACATTATACATAAGCAATGATGAAGAAGCCCTGGTTAAGGAAGCCACGAGGAAAGTTGTTGTTGCCTGCGATTCAACTCTCAGTTTACACTTTAAACTAGGCTATTGTTGTGCATAGACGTATTACCCCGTGTCTTCGGTGGCTTTGAGAAGAAAGTAAGAGAACAAAGGAAGGTTGATTGGCAGTAGCTTTCTCCCCAGAAGACAGGAGGGACTGCGGGACCAGCTACCCACGATGACTGTGATGAAAGTGCGTTTTTCTTTCAATCTCAAACCTTTCTGGCTTATCTACACAAAGCACCAAGCTCCATTTCACTTTGTAGGGGAAAGAGAAATGAAGTCCAAGCAAAGATTTGATTAGTGAAGGGTTTGTCTTTCTTCACAAGGTTCATTCCATCATTCCATTAGCAATGGGAAATCTGGAGACAGACACACACACAAAACAAGCAATGGATCCAATCACAGTCTCCGTGTATGTGTGTGACCATACTGACGAGTAGACCACCCCACCCACCACCATCAATTACAACATCTCGAGGACAGGAAATGATGACCGTTTTCCCTTACTCCTTTATCTCCCTTCTCATTTATCAATCGGAGAAAGTGTCTCCTTGAGACCCTCGAGTGTGCAAAAACATTCTGAATAAATGATCTCTTGCGGGTGCTTTCTTGCTTATCTTTTGCACACTCACATTCCACATTGAAATCCACATCGTGGGGACAAGGCTGACGCAAAGAGTCATGTCAAGCCGATTTAATTTCCTCGTTTGAGTCCATTACCTCCTGTCTCTCAAGGTATCACCACCGAGAACGCACCTAAACCTCCTACACTCACACTATATACTATTTCGAAATAAATCGCGATCGATACCTACACACAAAAAGTTTGTATTGCTTTGTGTGATTGTACAAGAGAGAGGAAACATTACCTTGTTATGTGGTGATGATGGCGAGCTGCCTTTTTGGAGTTGTTTGAAGTAAACCAAAGTTTCAAAACCATGTGAGACTGTGACTGTAAACACGAGTCACACTCCTCTGTGGCAGTAAGGGACGTGAGAATGTAATCAAAATGGAAGGATCCCTGGAGGGTAGTCCAGGTAAGGAGAGAGACCAACTGTAAGTCCCACTGACATCCATCTCTAGGAATTTACAAGTCTCCTGTGGCTTTATGATTTATTGCAGACAGCAAAGCAAGTTGAAACGGGAGGCAGGAAATATGAGCTGATTGCCAGGAAATCGAGGAATCATTTTACTACATGGTTGTGTCATTTCCTCTCTACATTTAGCATTTATGAGCTTCACTCTCTCTGTAGGATGTGTAGAGTGTAGGTGGAATTGCATTTTAAATTTCTCTCTCTTCATCCCGTCTTGATTGACATTTAAGGCTTACACTCATCGTTCCGTGCTCACTCCTTTATTTCACGGTCCTCTTCATAAGGAATTTAAACAACTAACAGAATGGAGATTAACGAGACAACCGGTCTGTTGTAAAACACATGTTTCGGTCGTTTAAATAAAATAGTACCGATTGTGAATACCGTGTGTGTGTGTGTGTGTGCTTGCGTTTGTTTGTATGTGTTTAACAGTAACAAGGACACAATTGAATGGGATTGCCATTTTCCCATTGTACGTGGAAATAATTTGATACCCTGCTGCAGCCTACGATAGTAGGACTGTGCTTTCTACTCACTATGCATCTACTTGAACTGTGTAAAATCGCCTTCTCTTTTGCGGTAGGTTGGTATAATAGGGACATTTAATTGCACTTGATGTGGCAATTAGGCTCTCGCCTAATGACCGACTTGTGCCGTCTTATCGATGTCTTTCTCCTTCATTAATTCCGTCCAGGATGAGCTCTTCGCAACTCTTTCTACAAGGACAAACATTGTTTTCTCAAGTTACTTTCCAACCAACTTTCACTACCACCATTAACTAACTTGAACATCGCATGCCTTGAGTTTCAATTAAGACTTTAGCGAGGTAGGAATTAAGGACAGACCGTGTGTAGTTGACGATGGTGTTGTGCATCGATCCCCGAGAGGATGCGAAGTGCACAAGCAGGAAGCTGGGAGAATCTTTTGCAAATGCCCTCGCAAAGCGGAAGAACTTTGTGTGTGTGTGCCTTTCTCCGTTTTTTATACTTTTTACTACCTGATGAATATTCACCCAAGTGGAAAGACGAAAGACTTCTTCTATTCTACTAAGACTAAGACACTACGTTTTATTTGTTTTCTTTTGGGTAGGAAACCGTCAATCAAAAGTTTGTTACTTGTTTTCCTTCCTCTTCAATCAGCATCAAGAACGAGGACTTTCAAAATATTTATTTACAGGCTTCGCTTGAGAGCCAGAAAGTTCTGAACTTTCTCCAAAGACGATGCGTAATAATGGCAATACATAAATATATAGATATATGTAAGACATGTATCCCTACAGGTGATGTATATATTTTTTATATGTGTATGAGTATGTGGCCTTTCAACCAAAAGAGTAGAAGAAAGTGGATGGAGAAAGCGACCCAATTTTTGAGTCCCAAATCCCCTCACTTTCACTCTTTCGAGAGTCTTTTTCTCCCATTTTTGGCAAACAAACAGTAAGTTCCGAATCGACTGAAGGAGACTTGTGTGTTCTGAAGGAAATTAAAATGAAAAAAGAGAATGCTCAGCAGAAGTTCGCTCTGCTTCGTCGGTCCGTTTCCTCAAATGGAAATTAGTGCCAGAAAGTGGCAAGTAAAAATTAACAGACGGAGGCTCTTTAATGAAGAAAGAGTGTGCAGAAAAGATGTTAAATTTAATAAAGACAAAAAACTAAGTGTACGTGTGTGTTTGTGTGTGTAGAAAACGAAAAAGTGAAAGTGTAAGAAGTCGTCAAGCACCCAGGGAGTTAGTGTGTGTATATATAAGTAGTGAGTATGGGTGTGGTGTGTGTGTGTGTATGTCACTACTCGTCTTGGATCATTTAATTAAACAGAGTCAGAGTAGCATTTAGCTAAGCCTCGTGGAATTACTCGGAGCTTAAGGTCTTCTCCACTGTGGAGGAAGTGAACTGGGACAAGGAAATGACCGTTTTCCACCCTCATTTGGATTCAATTCAAAACCAGCTTGGTTTCTGCCAGTGACTTTCTCTTTTGTGAACCCTCCTACGAAGAATGAAACATTATGTTGCGCTTGTGAGTTTCTTTAAAAACAGAAATAGACCGGATCATATTATTTGTGAGTAAATAAAAGGAAAAGGAAGCCTTGCTCTGTGGAGGGAGTGAGAGAGAGTAATGTGGGAATAATCGGACGGAATATCCAGAGATACATACGAATTATATGAGTAGAATCCATCACAGGAAATTCCCGGATTCACTACTAAAGGCTGGCAGTGGCACACTATTTATTACGTCCAATTTGGCCATTGCAAAACCCTCTCAGAGATACACTCTGTGAGACTCCGAGATGAATATGCAAAAAACATTGGGTTTGTCTAATGGCGTCTCTCAGCATGAGACGAATCGCGCTAGCACAATTCTACTCATATAGAATCTTAAAGCCTTATCCTTAGTATATAGCACGAGTATACTTTCTCCATAGGTTTATGTCTTAATATTTATGACACACACACGGGAGTGGGAGAAACCACAGAGTCTTTTGTGTTATTTGTATACAAGCAAGAAAGTAGATTTGGGTATACAGTAGCTAAAAGTGTGTGCCTACAAGTAAAACGCTTCTAGTCTCGTGTGTCTCGTGGGTGTGCCTTATTCTTGCGATAGAGCGAGTTAGTTAGATAGAACGAGTTTGCAACAATGAATACGGCCCATTTGAAGAAAGAGGACGAAAAGGAGAGATGTGATTTAGGCTGGAAAAAGATACAAGAAGAAAGTGGAGTCGTTGAAGAAGTCTTTTAAAAAGTCTTCTGCTCTGTCTCTGTGTGTGTTGTGTGTGTGTTGAGAAAGAAAGTCTCCTAATCTTCTCATCATTTCCTTTGAAGAAGGCTTCTCTCCGCACTACTTACTCGTTCTTCGGATTTCCACTTAAATTAACTGGGGAAGGATGTAAGGAGCAACAAAATCCCATTTTTGTTTCGAAAAGGAAACAATGGAGTGAAAGAAAGCTCATCTTTCTCTCTCTCCTAATGTGGGATGATTGATGAGGAATTCTTCCGCCTTCCTGCAACGACTACATCTCAGCAACATAACACATTAACTACGTAAAGAATCATATCTCTAGGTTGCAACAATCAACAGCTGAATTTAGTTAGCCTCCTTCTTCTTCCCTACTCACACATACTGTTCGTATCTCTTCTCTCTCAGTACTTTACGATGATGGAGCCCCAGAGGGTTCTCCACTGTGTAATAAAATGTGTTGGAAATTAACCAAGGCGAGAAGAGGGTTTGATGATCCTGAAAACAGAAATAAACTCTCCACGAGAAGAAACGAAGGAAGTCTGAACTTTGGCCTTGACTGGAAAGGATCCTTAAACGGAGTTTTATGCTGTAAAAGAAAGAGAGTGAGGAGGGTGCCCAAATACGTTGGAGAGGGTGATTCATGAAGCATAAAATAGAAAAGACGAAGGTTACTCTAGTCCAGTAGGACCGTATCGTAATCGTAGCTCATTTTATTTCCTTAAAGTTAGATACGAACGAACAGCAAGAGAAGATTATTTCACTCCAAACTTTGCTCATTCATAATAAAAAGTGTCACTCTCTTACTCTTACACATCATCTTAAGATAAGAACGACGGTGGAGGATCTCAAGGAGCAAATGTTGTAGAAGAGAGAGAGAGATGATAACTTGACATTTCGTCTCACTTTCACCACCAGCAAAAACACTTCCAACAAACAACTCGTACGCTTACTTCATATTTATATCTTTCTGTCCATATAGTTCAACCATCATACTGTATACACACACACGCACACTTTCTTATTAGTTCAACTTTTAATGTGTTTCCATCTGACCTTTTCTTCATCTTCATCATTGCTTGGCTCGGAAGGAAGAAACTTCTCAATGCGCATCTTTTAACATATCTTCATAAATTGAAACCTCTTTAGTGCGTTCACTTTCTCTCTCTCTCGACTTTCTCCTCCAAAACCCTCAACACAACTGATGCTACAGATTAATGATGATCTTCTTAGGGTTTCCTTAGGCTAAAGGAAGAGAAGAGGAGGATTACGGTAGTAGCAGTGAAGACGTAGAGGGAGTGGCTGGTGGCTGTGGGATACTTTGATATCGTTGCTGATGAGGACGTAGAACTGGAAATGGAGTAACTAGCTTGGGTTATGTTCAGCAGAATCGTTCCTTCATGTACTCCTTTGGGACTTCGTACGAAAAAAGTGTATTCACCAGCGTCTTCTGTGGACACATTAAGGATCGTAAGCACCGCTAAGTAGCAGTCCCCGGTTTTCTCGTTTCTCTGTAAAAACAAAAAAAACAACAATTACAATTACAGGCTAAATACAATGTAACTCATATGAACACAGTCTCATCCTAACAAACAAGACTTCATCGTAGGATAAAGAAAACTATTTTAAAATAATGGAAGGTGGTATTCCACCTCCTTTTACGAGTTGAATCTCATTTACTTCTTTTATTACGCTTGGTTCTTTACCCCAGAGCAAATAGGAAGATTTATAGACCAACGCATTCCCAAGCCAGTTGCCTTTATGGTCTTTTTAAAGCCAAAGTTTTATACGAGTTTTGTTTCTGTAGGCTCATCGTCCTCTGAGCGTACATAAGTACAAACAAAGAAAGGAGTTTCTTAAAAATGCAGAAATCCATATGGTGCAAAACTGAAATTGGGTCACTTTTATTAATCCCCACACGAGCAATCTTGACCTAACCTACATTTGCAATTCCTCTCATTCCACTACTCAACTTGTGTGTGTGTGTTGTGTTATTTTGCTCAAGGCAATAAAAGAAAGTGGTGTAAAAGTGAAAGCAAGAGGACAGACGTAGAGTATAAGTATATGGAGAGAGAGTTTGTCTAGTAGAAAGCAGTCTGGGGAAACCACAGGTGTTGTTCTACCCTGGGAAGGAAAAAAGAGGTTCGTCTTCTTTTGAGGTTGATCAGGCCCTAAGGAACACACGAGAAATTCTTTACTTACTTTCCCATTAAGATAGGAAGACGCTTCCCGGTGTCAGTCTTCATGAGCCTTAGTACTTTTTACGTTATTTACCCTCCGTACACAAACACAATGAGCTTATCCTTTCTCCTACACCTCGAGGAACTTCATCCTCATTACCACTTTAATGAATCCATCCATGTCAACACGGATTAATAATTGATTCCCTCCAGAATCAACATAATAATAAAGAAGGAAGACAGAGAGTGTAATTACTCCCGGAGTTGTCTGTCCCATCCTTTTCTGTGTTTCCCCTTCTTTGAGGGCTCCTAAAAACTTTCTCTCTTCGCCAACCACCACCTGCCAAAGTTCCTTTGAGCGGAAGGCTACAGAAGAATACCTAGGAGTATGTGCCTACGTATAAAATCGATACAAAGCATACTATTACAAAACACTAACTCGTACTAACCTGTAGAACTTTCTTTTCATTTCTAAGCTTAATCAAAATTCACCTCAAGACTCATTTACCATAACAAGTCGAAGTTTTGAGCAATCCCAACTGTAGCAGCCAACCCATAAAAATTTGGTATACACATGAATCCTTAAACTTTCTCTTTTGTGCAAATTCACCCCTCCAAGCAAATACAGCCTGCATTTAAGCCACTGAAGCAGAGTTTTGACATCCTTCCTGACTCCCGTCAAAGTCATGAGTGAAAAGGAAGGGGAGCAATTAGGGAGAAAGAGTTAGGTAAACATGCATACAGTGTGTATAGACACACACAGACAGCCAGTATTAAGTATATATATATGATAGGATGGCACAAAAGTTACCGTAGGATAGACTTTATGTATTTATTGTAGGTAGTGAAGGAAGAATAGCACAAATAACACAAAGACCCAAAGTTAGAAAGCATTGTGTGTATTTACTCAAGAAGGAAACGGAATTGAAATGTAAATGGAGTGGGCATTGTTTTTCCAAAAACTCTCGGAATGAAAGATAAACTCAGTGGGTAATTTCTTGTTCTTTAGGAGGAGAGAAAGGAGAAAAATCCATTTCATTTCGGGAGTCGCTTGCTTTGAGTTTCTTATAATGACGATGAAGAGAGAGAGAGAGAGAGAGAGAGAGAGGAGAGAGAGTCTCTTTCACTGTGTGTGTTTGTGTGTACTGTGTACACACGCTATACACAGACAGACCTACAGAACTTTTGCATTTAATCCCACTGCTGTCAATTTGATTTGGAAAGGTCTATCTATTCGTGTGAGTTTGTGTTTAAAGTGTTTAAAGAGATGGGAAAACAAGAGAGAGAGAGGAGAGAGAAAAAGTCTGGGGAAATCTTTGTTATTCTTTGGGATGCCGTCGAATAAAATATTTCACCCTGAGCAGAGCAAGAATAATATAAATCTCTCTAGGAATTAAAAGAGGAAGAGAGAATTTCTTCCAGGGAATCACTCGCTAGGGTGACGTTACGCAAGTCCATTAAATTGTTGTGGATGTTGTAAAGAGAGGATGAAGAAAGCATCAACGGATGGGTGAAGGTTTTGCACGGTTGGTGTGTCTGTGTGGGTAGATTGCGATGAAAGTATGAAAGCAAAGGGAGGACGAACCATGTGCCCCACTAAATGCTGGCAGAAGGCAAGCTACAGCCGAGATGAGGAGGCTTATTGTATTTATCGTGAGCCAAATTGAAGTCCCAATCTCTACTAAGCTCTAAATCTAAAACCAAATGTGTTTTCTTTTTGCAAAGACCTTCTTTCTCGCTGTTGTTGTTGGGAAGACTTGACGAGGAAAGTTTTAATATCTTGTGTGCATACATGGAAGAGAGATGCAAGTTATTTTTTATCCCTGGTTTCCTTATTTCTGAGTGAGGTTTAGAGTTATAACCTACGACCTTGCGGAGATAAAGTATGCTAGAGAGTATTGGTGGCTAATGTGTATTAAATTGATTTTTATGAAAATGATGCTTTGTATACATAAGAAATCGTATGTATTAAGAATATGCTGTGAGCATGAAAAGAAGAAAGTTGCTTTATGCTCACAGAAATGGAGAAAGATGGCATACATAGAAGAACTCACGATTGGAAAATTCTTCGTATGTGCTTTGTGAATATTTTTTTATATTTTGTGGATCGTTTGGTAAGCTGGAAAAGGGTTCATGGTTGGAAAGAGATTATCTCGGCTTGAGTGGAGCTTCTCTTTGCCTTGTTTCAATGTGCTCTCAAGGATATTAAAAGTATGGAAGGAGGGGGGATAGGCTGTAGGCGTGTGCTCCAAGCTATTGGCCAGATTGGCACTCCCACACAATTGGTTTGGTTCCTAAGCCTCGGAGATGAATCTCTTTTTCATTCAAATGAATGGTGACAGTCGAGGACCACAACAAATCCGAAATATCGGGCTATTGCAATGCCAAGAGAAGTGAATGAGCGGAGATGTAGGCTAACTAACGAATACACAAAAGTAAATCTGTGGACCACATATTTCCAGGAACCCATTAGCCTTTACAACTTATACGGGACAACGAATCGATCACTGTTCACTTAATTCTGTGTAAAGAAAGCGTTCAACGAGAAAGCCGAGAGTTGAAACAATATATAAAGACATGGAAGAAGAATAACCTTCTCTTTAAGATTTAAACTGAGACTGGCTTTTATGGATGAATTAGATTAAGACGAGAAGATTGAGAGCGTGGCGAAAGCATTCTCTTTAGTGGAGGAGGCTCGGAGTGTTCGCAGTGTTCTGTAAGTAAGTTTAGAAATCTACCCGTAGCCGCAGAATAGTCAGAGTGTGGCCAGATGAACTGGAATCAGGCTGTTCGTTGTGGTTAGTTTGTTAGTTAGTCTCGCTATGCGGAACGGAATCCATCTGCCTAATGAATCTAAAGTCAGCACCTTGTCAGCAATCAGTGTCACTTGTCACTCAGGAGGAGACTCACAGTGAAAGTCGACACCACCAGCTTTATGACACATTTGCCTTCATTATCGAAGGAAGTGAGATAGAGTGACAGGTACAAAAGCTTTCGCTTCGACCCTTACCCGTAAACTTGTCACATTTTGCCATCTACAGCGTTATCACATTTCACTCTTCCTTTTGAGCCTTCTCTCTCTCTCTGTCACGAAGCTTTGTGTAACAGTGTAATGTAATCAATTCTTGAGTTGAGGGATGCAAATGAGTGTCATCTTATCTCTCATAGTGTTTGCTCACTCATTTTACGTTAGAAGAACAAGATGCCGAAATAAGATTGCCAAAGTGGTGGTGGTGGTGGTGTCATTTACTATACACTCTCTCTCTCACTTTACCGGAGAAATAGTTTACTCTTCAAAGGGATCCATACAGCCACTCCCACTCTTCCGTGTAATCCTAGCTTCGTGACTTTACATTGAGTAGCCCAAAATAGACGGAAGGAAAGAACACGCACGCAGAAGTGTGCATGCACACCTCTTTAAGAAAAGCTTTCGAGATAAGACGAAGCCACGTTTTCCCCAGGAAGAAGAAAGCATTCTCTCCACCACAGCAGCATCATCCTCATCATCGCCACAACGCATTTTTACACTTGTGTTTGCATTCATTACCAACCATGCTGCTTATTGCTGGAGGCTTGTAACGAAAAGAATTCCTCTAGACCTTCAGATTCTGAGTGTTGCTTACTTGGTTGCAAGTTCAGACGATGTTAGACAGAAAAGATTTAGTATGCATGGAATTGCTTGGAGTGTCCAACTCGGTTCGGAAGTTTCTTCTTTCTACCTCAACACGCGTCATACGTATCCGAGGAGAGGGGAAAGTTGGTCCAAAAATGTTCGAAGGGCAAACTAAATTAGTACGGAAGTTTGTTTTTCAGACAAACAAATTAGAGAAGACACGGCTAAATGAATTAGACTGGGAAGAAGAACCGTCTGCTTGTGTGTGCCTAGTTTGAATAATCTCATTACTGACAGAGGCATCCACTCTTTCACCCACCAATTAGCCCCCTGCCTGACTTTCTCCTTAAGTCTCACACACAAAAGGGTAGGAAAAAAGAAAGTTTGTCGTGTGTGTGTGTTAAAGGTATCTCCTTCTCTATGGAACTTATGCGGTTTGCGAAGGCATTTTTAGCTGGTGGAGGATATGATGATAGTCTTGTGAAAGTAAAAAGAAAGAGAGAAGTGAGAGCCGTAATATAATCCTCTCTTCTTGGTTACGTTGCAAATCTGAGCTTACTGTGCAAAAAATGCCAGAGATTTGAGTAAATGGTCCATCGTTGTGGGGAGGCTTGGGTTTTACGACAACGACTGGGAGTGGAGAAATTTGGGATTCGGAAGGGCTACGGGATTCATCCACCGTAAAAAAGGTAATAACATGGGATGCCCTCTCATCTTTTGCGTGCTTTCTTCACAAAATTTGCATCTCCCTTGATACACTCCGGGATGCAAACAAGGAAAAGTGAATCGGTTGCCGGCAACCAGTCTCTTTCTCTCTCGCTGTTCGTTCACGCAGGGAATGTGTTCAACCTCTGACCTGACTTGGCTAAACAGATCTTTATCTTACATGGGTTTTTCATATCCCCTCCCAAATTAGAAAAGTTCCTGGAAACAACACTAAGTACTCCAGTCGTGGCGTGTAAATTGGCTCGTGTTGCTCTCTGTCCTTTCTCTCCTTCCCTGTCGCCGTTTAAATTGCCATCCTTCGTGATCTTACGTATTACTTTGCATCTGACGAACTAAGGATGGAAGGGGATAAGTATCTAACACATATTTGTTATTAGTAAAAACAGAATAATCGCTTAATGCTACAGTATTGTAACAAAATATCAAGTGTTTATTAAATTGACATCATACTGGTAGACAAGCTGGTGCTGGTGCAAGCTTGGAGAGGGAGAAGGAGAAAAGGTTAGAAAAGGGAGTAGTAAAAGTAATGCGGAAGCTAAGATGCAGAAGGATCTAATTTCCGTGGGTCTTGGAAAGCAAGCGAGGCTGTGGAGATAATGAAAGCCAACTGGCGTTGAAGTGACTACTAAGAGGAGAATAATTCATGTGCTGGGTTAATTAGAGGTGGTTGTAAAACAGGTGTGAAGAAGAAGCTCGTAGTGAGATGAGCGGGGAGAAAGTTGAGGAATAATGGATGCGGAGAAGGAAGTGGGAAGTGCACCTGGGAATGAGATCCATCTCATAATAAATGGAGTGATTAGACAGGGCTTAATGGAGTGGGCAGACACTTGACATGGAGTGGAGGCATTGCTTCTACTCGAATTCCGTGCACGAACACATTCCATCCACGCAGGAAATAAAGACAATTTCACAAAGAAAGGATTTCTCTCCCTTGTTTCCCTCGAATGTGCTCTGAATGTTCGAGGAACCTTTGTGTATATTTCCACGTAACTTTCTCCGTCAGAAATGCCTCAGAGAGATTCAGAGTGTGTGTGTCTAGAGGAGGAAGAAGGAGGGGGACGAAATAACAGTTCTTCTATCCCAACAGAAGAAGAAATAAGGAAGAAGAACACAGGAGAAGAATCCCTCCTGGACTTCTCTTGTGGTCCATTGCGTGGACATGCTTTCGCATACATTTGCATCCATTAAAGCCACTCAATTAAAGCAATTCAATATGCTTCCTCAGCTCTTGCGGTCAGACTTTCTCCAGAGAACGGAATCCCTTTGAGAGTGAAATCCAATCTTGTCACAAAAAGGTGTATGAAATCCTGACGGAAGTAAATGAGCCACTAGCAGCAGCAGAAGAAGTGCATTACGAATTACGATGGATTTCACTTCGTGACTCAGCTCTGCCCGTATAGCCTCGAGCTGGAAATCTACACACTAACTTTCACTGGAAAAACTCCTTAAGATTTTACGCTCTTTGCAGATGGATGCTTGAAAGAAAGTGAAAGCATGGTTAGTAGACGGGAATCTCGATTGAAATATTCCTGCAGCAATTTTTCCATCAGAGAAAGGAAAAAGGCGTCTAGCTACGCGACCCTACGAATTTTTTCCTCTTCAACAAGGAACCCCACAGGAGAACCGGACTGGTGGCTGTAAAGTCATCAAGTGATCTCATATCTCACTTCATGAATCAAGTGAGACACATCCGCATATTGACACAACAAGTCAACATTCTCCTTTTGCCTTCAGTCTGTCCTGTCCGTCGACGAGATTGAATCAACTGCGTCAATATTGGATTTCACAAACATATGTCTTTCTTTTTGATCAAAAATCCTCTTTTTCTGCTTTCCCCGAAGCTCCTCGTTGTATAAAACGCGAACCAAGATCCCTGTGCAATAAAGAAGTCTACACGGGAGAAAGAAGAAGAGGATTGTCGCATCGAGAGTCTCTCTACAGCCATAAATCACTTGCAAACCTCCTGCTAAGCCACTCTCATATTCATCCTCCACTTGCCACATGAAAAATGAACGCGTGCAATACAACAGGGCAGACACTGTGTATATAAATATAAATATATATGCCGTCTACAAGAAGAAAATATGTGAGGGAGACGGTCTCTTTCTACAAAGGAACTTATATAACGACATATTTGTAGTTGTTACATCCTCTTCAACGATTAAATGGTCCAATAAAGACGTATGGATTTAAGTCTCTTTTCCGGAGGAACTGGAGAGAGACTAAGTAGATATCTAGTGCGTATTGACGGAGAAAGTTTGGTCGTTCTGAGTAAATGTGAAGAGATAAAGAAGTTTACAGTCGCACATTTGTAGTCATCATAATCGGAGTTGCGAAGGAAAGAGGGTAGCATCATCATCAACATCTCATTAAGAGATTTCTTAATTCCACTCCTACTTTCCCTCAAGATCCATTCACTATTCTCTTGTTCGTAATCCGATTAGGAGACATAAAAAGGCTCTCTCTCCTCTCTACCATTATTTACTCTCACATTAAGTTTTCAAAGGCGACTCACCGTGAGCTGCTGGGCTACGTATTTGCTCCTGGCCTTGGCTCCAGGTCGAAGGGCAGTCGAGCCGAAGATCCAAAAGGACCGGTCGGGCATTGGGTTGGCACACATCTCCACACTCAAGGAAAGGGGTTGTCCTGTGAATCCCATTATTGTCCTGTTCGTAGGGTACACCACTGGACGTCCTGTGGCAACGTAACAAGACCAAGAAAAAATCATCATCGGTTTCCTTCTGAATGAAGTAAAACTCTTGCCGAAAAGGAAAGATTGCTTTCACTCTCTCCCCTCACCAAGTTTCCCCAATCTGGAACTCTCTGAGACTTATTCAAGTACACAAGACGCATCCCAAAGGAACGATTGATGCTCACACACACACACCCAACTTGGATTTGGATTGAGAAACGGACACAGACAATGAGACGGACTTCCGTATCGATCTCAACGAAAAGAGAGCCTCTCTCTCTCTCCTCTCTCTACTTTCTACCCTTCTCTCCTGATTGACTTATGAAACTAGAAGAGAGAGAGAGAGAGACGCTCATGAATTCCACATCACTACGCTCAACGTAGTCGACGAAGTCTGTGAGACTTCACTTCAAAGGGACTAATTTATTCAGACACAAACCCCTGACTTGTCATCTGGGAAATTGCTTTCTCCCAAGTTTATCCCCAACTTTCAACGCGACGATAAAGCTCTCTAACCGAAGCTCTCAACGGGGTGAGAGTAATCCGCTCTAGCCTCTCCCAACTAAATGTCCAAGTCTGTTTTTAACGACTGTGAAAACACGTGGTGAGTGGATTACCGATTACCCGGTGGTATTTATGGATGTGTGAATTTTAACAGCGGGCTTGGCCTGGATTCTTCTCTTGGCTGACGGAGATTCGACCGTCTACCATAGATCGCCAGTCTACGCTATCTCGTTCTTTCGAACACATCAGAAATCATCCTAAATGTAATTCCCCACTCTGTGCTTAACATATTATTATGGCGGAGTTCTACTTTCGACTCCTTCTCCTCTTTTGATGATTTCAGCAAAAACACCCAGAAACTGGGACTCAACTACCATAACATTAAATTAGAAGAAAACACACACTCACCCGAGACAACTACAGACACGTCGTGAGTGATGGCCCGTCGTTCTTCAAGACCTAAGCGATTCTGAGCGACACACCTGTAATTCCCGGCCTCTTGATACAGAATCTTATCAATGATGAGTTCCTGTCCAGACCCAACCGTCGTGAGCGTTCCTCCATACCCAATACGGCTCCAACACAACGCTGGGGATGGACTTCCATCAGCTCCACATTTCATATGCACACGCTCCCCTAAAGTAGCTTCTATTCTTTGTGGTGGCTGATGGACTATTGTAGGCTCATCTGCAATTTCACGCAAACATGTCAATCATTTATCGGACCATTAATTCAATTATTGAACCCTGAAATAATATCCTCTCTGGTTCTGGCTGGTCGACGCTCTCCCAACTAAACCAATTACTTAATAAAATTGGGCCTGAGATCGATAACCGCACACACTGTAATTTAGTTTATAAAGTTTTTGTGTCGCACATACATCTGACGGTGAGATAGTAGCCAACAGAGGAGAATTTGCCCATGGGATGGTGAGAGATGCACTGGTACCACCCGGTGTGGTTTCGATTGACTTGAGTGAAGTTGAGGAAGCCCTCGCCGGACTGTGGCACGGGTGGTTCTCCTTTATCTGTAAAAAGTTCGAGAAACATACTTTTCACCGTTCACAATAACACACAACCAACATTTCAACACATTTCCGAGGTCCTCGTTTTATTACAAATCCAGAATGACACACCAGCTTATCTTACAATGGACTCCCATATTCCTTTCAACCCCAAAGCCATTACATTACACGTAGCATTACGAAAGACACGCCTTTCTCCAAGCAAAACCATCTGTACTTATAGAGGCTACAACCAACTTAATGCAAAATATGTTTCTCTCTGTTACGACGACGGTGTGGTGTGGGGATCTTCTTCTTCTCTCCTTAACCCGCACATAAAAACACTTTTTACAAGTTTCTCCCCATGAAAAAGATTAATAAAACGGTAAGGAGGGCACGAAAAACGATACAAAAACTTTGTGTGAGATGACATTTGTGCTCTCGCTTTGAGAGAGAAGAAGAAACTCGAGAGATATTTATACGAGAAGAACATTGAGAGTCACTGGGAGAGAAGAGGCGAGAGGGGACATTCCTTCAGTAGTCGTGATGGATCCCATTACTCAAGCACTTTATTGGACTCCTCATCTCGTTTTGCCGTTCGAATGATGATGATGATGGAATATGGTGAGAAATAAATGAAAGAGTCCCCGCAATTCATACTACAAAAAGCCACAAACTTATGACAAGAACGACACTGTGGAAATAAGGCACCCCTTCGTAGCTTTTCTATTTCTACACACACAATTTCAAAAGCTACTAGTTCACCGAGAAAACCCCACCCAACTTTAGTCTCGAGTCTCCAAGCCAAATAACAACACACAGGATAAGTGCGAGAATGTTTTTAAAATAGAAATGAGGACGGCGCGATGAATACACACATACAATAATATATACGTTATATATTGTAGAGAGTTCTCTAGAATTGTAGACGTCTATAGAGAAACTAGAAAGCTGTGGGTTTGTTGGGAAACTCAGCGTGAAGCCTTGTCTATGTAGGGGAATTGTTTGCCTCAAGTTTTGTTAACTTTTACTCACTCTTCTTCCGTATTCATTCCTGCATTTCCATCTTATTTCGAATGCCTTTACTTTTAAATGCTATTACTCACTCTTCGTTAGGCAGGGAGAAAGAGACATCCGAAGTTTCTTTATACTCAGCCGACGCGACATTATCAAAATAATAATAATGATGAAGGCGGAAGACGAGAGAAAGTATTGGAGATGAGTTTAGCCTGGCAGATGGATGGATGATGGCTTGTTAGGGGAACTTTACCATATATTTTGAATACACATACACACAGCAGAGTTCTTGTGCACTCCACCAATCTAAACTCAACGGGGGACACAAAACTTTACAGTGTAATTATTACATCAAATGAAAGACAATAAGAGATGCATACAAAATACAAATCTCTTCCGGGACTTCGTACGGGGATTATTGCAGCTTCCAGTGAAGGAGCATTATATTTGTATTTCATCACATCCCCTCAAGATAAACACACCCGTGGTTGAATAAATTAAATAGAACTTCTTGACTTTCACGCAGGAATATCAAGTCTCCAAAGATCAATTTATATTCGCAAAGTGATAAAAAATAAAAAATAGATTGCAGTTTGCGGGTCCTTGGCCCTTGGCCTCAGTCTCAATAATAAATTAGAGCTTCATCCGTAAACAAATTTTGCACATTATGTAGGCATATTTTAGTATGAGATATTAATACCAACCTCAGGATATTTGATATTATTTATGATGTCTGGATTGTGTGTCTGTGTGTGGTTTATTGTGTAAGGGATGAGAATATGATCCATCGATCAGAAAAGTCAAACAGAGACTCATCGTTGCCTGAGAATCTCGTTACTTGGTATTATGTTTGCTGACTTCATCTTCTTTAACATAAAACACTAGAAGCTCCATTATTTGCAAAGTAAGCAAAAGGATTGTCTGTCAGTCTGTGTGTGTGTGTACAAAAAGCAACAGTTGCATTTATTGGGTTCACTAGGGAAATTATTTCTCCGTGGGTAAACCTCACTCCATATATTTCTGCTTTGTGTTGGGCAATCAAAAAATCGAAAAATGCTTACAACGAAGGAACAATAATCCCTAGAGTCTTTCACACTCACCTTTTTCTCCCTGTTCTTTCATGTCAAAACTCAAACCTCATTTCACCAGAGGAGGAAAATTCCTCTCTCATCATCAAAAATATTTTTCCGAAGCACAACAAATGCTTCTGAGGGTTTCGACTGAAAGTAAAAGGTTGATTTCACCAAAGCTTTTAGAAATCTCGAGAGGAAGGCTGAAGCCAATGTAATGCATGCAGTGTTAAGAACACTTTAGGAACATTTTCCCGTCTAATCGATCGCTGCCTGGCTTTCTTACGGCGCGTTGAGTCTCTCTCACTCACTTTGGGAATCTACGAGTTTTTCAGTCACAAGAAAATGAGAAAGATTGCGTAAAAAGGGAATTTCATCTCTTAAATCCGTCCTGAGACGATTACCATAAGAAATGAGCTCGTTCTAAGTCTCTAGCCCCGTCATCATCATCAGTCTCTTCCCTAATTATCCGTCCAAATTCTCTTGACTTTACGACAACGATTTCTCGTTGGTAGAATGATGATCTTCCGTATTTTCACTGGAGGAAGCGTAAATTACAAGGTGCGTGACATGAGGCCAGGAAAGTCTAACTTAATTACACATTTTCTCCGTCTTTCTCTGACCAATTAAGGCTTCTCTTCCCAATTTGGAGTCCATTGTAAGATCCAACCACCACATTTCGAGGCTTTTTGATGGCTACATTGTGGAAATGCATGAGAATTTGAGTTCCAGCTTACCTTTCAACCACGAAGGACGGCTCATAGGATTTGCATCGATTTCGCACTTGAGTGCCATGGCTATCCCTTCACGGATGGGATAGCCGAAACCCGGAATTCGGCTCAGCACGAAGGATGGAGGGTCTGCAAACACAAGAAACATACCTCTAAGACATTTTTCAAAACCAAACGAGGAGAGTTGATTCTTAAGCCCCCGTCTGAAGACCCACACAAGACCTTCGACAATTGAGATGGACTGGAAGGAAGAGAAAGTGACATTTTTATGTCCCGAATGCCTCCCGTTGTCCTGTTCTGCTCTGCATATGTGTCTTCATTTGGTGACCTAACCTCCCAAGAGACACATCTTTAGCCCACTCCCTCTCCTCACGTACTCGCGGTGGTTCGCAAATACACCCGGAGAAATGGTAGAGCAGTCTCATCTTTTTCGGTCACAAGATGAAAAATATCACATGAATTATGGTGGAAACTACAAGAGACTTGCTTGGTTTTAAATGGAAGCCTCAGTATCTCGCCGAAGGACCCCTTTCTCAGGGGAGAGTGCGTTTTCTCTCTTGACAAGACTTGTCCTTTGATATTTACTCGCTTTCTCTCTCTCTCTCACTACGAAACCAATTTGAAAGATTTATGGAAGTGAAGATGGGACTGGATTGGGCATTCAAATGGGTACATTTACATCTCATCGCTTCGATTTCTGACGTAGAGAAAGCATGAAGAATCGAAAGGAAAGTCACGTGCATTGAATGGCAGTTCTAAGCACCTATGTGTGGATCCTTAGGAGAAAAAAATTAATACTTCATCTTTTGGAGGATAAGAAAAGTGATGGGGCAGGAGGGTTAGAGAGAAAGTGGGCACAATGGGAACGTGTATGGTAAATCCTATATTCACATCCTACACGTATATACTCTGAATTGTGAGTTGTGACTAGTCTGACTAGTTTGGCTTTGCCTGTTAAGTCAAGGAAGTAAAAAAGCCAAGGAAAGAAATAAGTTTTTTGAGAGGATTGAGATGAAAGAACTACTCATATTTTGATTTGGGGAGCACAAAAGTCGGATTTGATTGAAAATGTGGATGGATGAATAGGCCATTGTCTGTCCAAGGAAAGACGGGAATCTCATCATCACCACGAGTCTCACAATCACACCGAACACAGTCTTTCAACAAGTCATGCATATTTCAAAAATCCATTCATCCTATCTGCGGTCAACGTATTGGAAGAAGCCATCAAGCTGCATGTCTTGCTGAGCCCTCAGAGACCAAGTCATTTACCAGCTGGATCTATTTCTGCTTTGGGAAATGAGATGAGGCTAAGTGGGTCAAAAAGTCCCTGAGCATGTTGCTGACTGCCTTCCTTCGTTGGCTATTTAAAAAGATGAGTTTTTGAGAAAAATAAAAGTCAAGAGGGAGTTGAGGAGCATCTCTAGGCAGTCCGTGCACTGGATTTCGATTGCTCTTCAGCTTTCTCTCCTCAACTCTTCAGCCGTATAAGATATCTCCTGAACCCCTATACATTATTTTAAAATTGATGGTTCCAAGAAACCTCGACGTTTATTTGGAGAGTGGTCCTCGAAACAAAAATAACAGTTGCGAAGAATTCACGGAATGCCAAAAACTTCAAAAAAGTATCGGTTCGTCGGATCATCCTATCTGGTTTATGCATCAGGCTATCATCTGACAGGAAAGCACGGGGAAGTATAGAGCTGTCCCACTCATGCACAACACAATATCGATGCTCGAGCAAAAAATAGGTCCCTGAATGAAACACTGAGTAGACAATATAAAATCCCTATGACTAAATATAAGGTTGATTCGCTACGGATAAAAGTAAAAGAGTAGCGCAGAAGGCACACACAACACGGTGGGTTGTGGGATAGGCTCATGCATAATGGATGAGAGGTGTGAAAAGTGAAATGGTTCAAAAATCAAGACGAATGCCTTTCACAAATCATTTACTTGAAAATCAACAAACGCTGGAAGAAACCTATCCTCATTGTCCATTCATAAGGCGGTCGAGAGAATTTAGTCTTTACTAAAATGTGTGTTGGGTAAAATGTGGTAAGAAAGAAGACACCGTGAGTTCACCTACTTTCACCTAATTCAGATTCATTTCAAGGAGAGAGTCTTGAGAAAAGAGAAAGGATTTCGTGCAGTCGGTATACTAGTCGCCCTGGGTATTGGAGCTACGTACATCTTTACCCGTCGTAATTCATTGAGATCGCTAATTGCACTATGATTGCTCATGCCATCGAAGAAGACATGATTTACTCTCTTCTCTCTGTCACGATTAAACTCGTACTAAACTACACTTAATTATTTTTGACAGCTGAACTCTCTTCCAAGAACTCAACTTTCTTCAGACCACGTTTACCACCAGAAAAACTTTTTGTTGTTGACCGATGGGAAGGAAAGTTTTGGAGATCCTTGCGTCCTTCCAAGCATACAGAGGATACGGACGTACAGAGTGGCAAGGTTTGAAGTGAACAGGGTGTGTCCCTGGGGGTTATTCATGAGGTACGCAAGTAGCCATGCAATACCACACCAAAGTAAAATAACCTTATGTACATACCTAGCTATATTATACACACTATTGGATACCTTACGGTGTACATTCCACAAGAGTACCAGACCATCGCAGATACTTTCCCCAAGGTTTATGCTTGTTTGTTTTATACTTGACAATGACATGCACTTGGAATGTGAAGTGAAGGAACCACCACAATCGGAATACGCACTGCAGTCAACGTATTACATGATGTATGAATAAGGGAAAGTGTAGATGTGTTTGTTTGTAAAAGAGTAAAATAGTAAAATATACAAAGCTCCGTGTGTATTTGAAAACAACTTTGTTTTAAAAGATGCATATGAACACGTAAATTGAGTTGAAAGAAGCCATTCAAGTATTTATTGTGAATTGTGAGTGGAGAAAGTTTTCTCTCTGCGTGCTGACGCAGTTTATCGAATTGTAGGGCTTTTTATTATTGAATCTGTTGGGGAAAGAAAACTCAAAGCGCTCAGTAGGAAGATGTTCCAAGAAAGGCATGGCTTGTTAGGTTTCACTGGGTAAGTCTCGGATCACTCGGATGCCTATCTTCTGTAGTCTATGCGGGCACTCTCCGTTGTTGTAAAGTGAGACATTTCTCCACAATAAGGGAGTAGGCTGCTAACTACCTTTACCCAACTATCCACAAGGTTCACAGTAATCATAACACTTTAAACCAAGTTTGAAGAGTCTTATCGCCGTCAATCGACTCTGCTCCTCGACACTTCCCCTTCATACACAGTTGAGCGAACCTTATCAAGTTTTAAAATGAATCGATACAGTTGTACAACTAACTTCAAACACGAACACAAGAATAAGAACCAAGTTTAGGTTCATACACTATAGATGGATATAAATTATTCACGTTTCTCCAAGTTTCTCCCGATTCGTACATTTCTACCGACCTACCTGCTGCGTAGTACCTTTCACAGTTTCAATCAAATGTGAATTATAGAACGAAAGAAAGGAGTAGAATTAAAGACTGTGGCAAAGAGAATACTCGACTTACATTCGATATTGAACTGGGCCATAGTTCTGAGGTACGAGGGCTCATCTGTAGGAGTGGTGAGGAGTTCATGATCCACTACACAAAGGATACTCTTGTTGTGTTCCGATCTTGAGACGTTATCGAGTTTTAGCGTAGATCGGGAGATGTAGAGACGCTCATCGTCCAGATATTCGGACGTGAGGACGGAGCTATTAGTTAAATTGCGAGACTGAAGGAACCAATAAACTCGTGGAGGTGGGTTGCCTCCTTCAACAACACACTGAATGGACACATTGTCTTTCTCGCGATAAGTAACTCGCGAACTTGGGGATGAAGCGGACATGGGAGCTGAAGGGGAGATTCGTCGACCGTCGAATTCCATGTGGACTGCTCGAGGAGCCGCTGAAAAAGTTGAATAGAACATGTCGCATCATTTGAGAAAGGCTTATCGGGGAACACATCAAATGAAAATGCTAATGAGATTTATTCCGGTGAGGAACGAAAGGGAAAGGGAGAGTAAAATAGAAAGAGAAAAATGGTGAATTTAGGAAAGACTTGCACTGCCTCTACGTGTACAATAATACATATACCGATATCCCTATATATACTTGGACTAGCTTAACTGGGACTTGGCACACAACAGCCTTGGCCTTGTGCTTGTGCTGATGCTGTGTGTTGCCCCGAGACAGGAAATTCCCAATTCAGAATGGAATTCTGAAGAGTATGGCATGAAACACACAACACAAAACAAGTTCTCTGTCTCCCTGTCTATCTGCAGTCTCCTATCGGCATACTATGTTGTATGTGTACTGACAGTGGAGAGAGAGAGAGAAGGAATTGATTGCTTCGATGGAGGAAAGGCTGGAAGGGAAAGTTGGAACGGATCTCCGCTGCAAGGGGAGATGATGATCATCATCGAGTGTCTATCGTGTGTACGGTGACCAAAGTTCTTTCTCTCTCTCTCTCTCCCCAAAAAACAACAAAGCTTTCGAGAATGCACTCCCAACTTAAGTTGTGGTGACCCTGGCTTAAGTAAACGGTCTGCCTGGTCAACCTGACTCACTTGGATGCGATGATGTGAGTCTTTTACACATTGTCTTATTCTCATAATGTACAGTGAGTTATGCTCAAAGAACTCACCTAGAACTACAACCCTGATGGGCTTTGAGACGTGTTCCTTGCCATCAAACTTGGTCTCGTGGCATTGCCACACCCCGTTGTCTTCTGGCAGAACATTGTTGATGGTGAGTCTCCCCTCAATGGCTCGATTCTTATTAGGCCCTTGAATCGAATATCGTCCGTTGTCTGTACGAATGGGGTTTCCATTTAGTAACCACATAATCCTTCCATACGTATTGTTCAAATCACACTTCAGTTTGAGCTCGTGCCCTGGCTTCACTTTCACTTCACTCATAAGGAGGTTAGGAGAGACTGGTTTGTCTGTTAACAGAGGTTGGGTCATAAGTAAAAGTTCTTCTACGTGGTGATTGCTTGGGGAGTCCAAGAGCATTTCTTCAGGGTGGGGCCCACCTCCTCCTTCACCTCCTCCTCCTCCTCCAGTCGGGTCTTCATCCTCAGGGGGAGTGTCGAGGAGGGAGGCAGAAGTCACTGATGGGTGACTCCTGTGATGCCTTAACGAGTGGGAACACAACACGATGTGACCTGCAATGAACAAACATATATATTGTATGAAATGATGCGTGACAAAAGAGAAATTAGCAAGGGCAACCAACGAGATATCCATCTTGTGAGGATGATTTATGTGACGTTGAGTCAAGTGGGGAGACAATTCTGCCTTTTGTTGGGCTCTAAGTGCCTTCTTAATGTGATAGGACATTTGTGGGAGGGGAGAGAAAGTCCAAAAGTTGCGATAATGCAATGTGGTCACACTCTCCCCTGGGGATGTGTAAAGATATACACTAACTACATGGAGTAGGAGTAGTTCTCCAGAGGGAGGATGAGTAAGCAAGAAGAGCCTTGTAGGAAGTGACTTGCATTCCAGATCACTTTCAAATGCACGTTATGCAAATAAGACGAACAAAACTCGAGGTTGCAATTAATTCTGAAAAGCTCTACACAAGACGAAGAGGAGGAGGAGAGGCTGTAGAGGATCTTTCCTGAGTGTATTCACTCGCTACTTTTTGACATGACAGACAAAGTAGTTCTCAATGTCTTCATAGACTTCAAGTATTATCAACGTATGCTACTATATAAGACTAGTATACCTCGTGCACACCTATAACTTTTGGAAATAAGGGCATAGCTGCATCTTAGAGATCTTTTGTTTGACATAATTTGAGTGAGCATTTTAAAAAAGACTTTGTACATCGAGCAGAGAGCATTCGTTCGTCCAACATTTCACAGTCCATTAGACAGAGTCAGTGTGACACTAATTGTGTCCCGTCTTCCTTCATTCCGTCCAAAAGTTCCCCGCATCTACACCACCACAGTGAAAGTAATAAAAATAATGTATCTCCAATCCAGAGTGCTTTCTCTAATTCCACCGCCACCCAAGGAAGAATGAATGAGACTAAGAAATCCATAAAGATGAGACTCGAGAAAAATGTATTTACTGTATGATATACACAAGCTGAGAACGTGTAAGAAGGGAGAATAAGAAGGACTTTGGAAGAAAGCTCCTCTCCCTTTCGTCTTCAGTTAATTAAATTGAAGAGCAGAGAAGGACTACTGTGGTGTGGTAGCAGAGGCTGGGTTGGTTGGTTGAAGGCTCAATTTTGATTCTGCTGAGAAAATCTCTCTTCATTCAGCGTGTGGTGGGATTTCAAGTGAGCTCACCTTCTCTCTGGGTAAGAGCTTACTTAGTAGGTGAAAGCAAAGTGCCAAGGGCTTGAAGTTGGGTGTGCCTTCGAGAAGTGAAGGAGAGTCAAGTCACCCTGAATTATGGGCTCAGTTAAATGCTCGCAGTCCATCCATTACAACATTCTGTGTGTCATATCGAGAGAAGCGCAAGAGCCATAAAATAAGCCTTTACTGTTCAGAATCTTACGGGTACGGGTAGTGTTAGTATATATATTGGCTTGGCCAATGTACCGAGTGTGTTTCAAAATAGCTCGTGGATTGAAATTACTTGTGCAATGAGAATAAGTTGGGAGGCAATGTGAAAGATGTTGTAAATTATTGGGGGACTCGCAGGGTAGTATGAATATATCGTGGACATGAAATCTCTTTGTGTGTCCTTGGAACGACCGAAAGTTGGATGGTTTTGGACTCTCTATCTCTCCCCATGTGTCCCAAACTTTGTGCCGTGGTGCTTTTTTCTACAATCCAAGCTGATGCTGCTGCTGCTCACAGAACTTCAAGCTGTTGTACACCACACACACACACAGACAGAATGAACGGCAAGGATCCCTTTACGACTTCCAACTTCCAGCGAATTCCTTCGATACAAAGTAATGAGAGGAGAGAGAGAGACCGGGAGAGTGAAAGTATTTTTTACTAAGGATAGCAAAATTTGATCTCTTCCAGGAAGTCATGAATCCTTCAGTCTGTGTCTATACGTCCGAAAAGAATGTGGAATCAGGTCTCCAACAACACACGAGCAGCAGCAGTCTTCAACTTTTCACAGTGGTGGGTGCGTGTCAACTAAAAACATGCATGGCAAACAACTTCATGTCACGTAACTCACTCTGTACATGGCTTATTGTAAACGAGATTCCAAATAAATCCAACGTAAAGTGAAATTAAATGTTTGAGAGTGAAATATCGTTGGGTACAATGAAGGTAGAGAGTCACACCAAGAGTGACACGTTACAACTACACCTTTATACACTTTCTCCATAATGCTATCGCGAGGCTTAGTGTGTGTTCCGTGCTCCGACCCAATAACACTAGGTTTAGACACGTACACTAAAATAAATATAAAAGCCCTGGTCATTCCGTTACTGCTAAAGTTGGTAGATTTCTCCGTGGAAAATGAGATGGAAAGCGCTATCCACTTTTATTAGAGTAGTTTCTCTCATCATTGTGTCATTTGAAAGAAGGTCAAGGTATACTAAACGGTAGGGGTTTTGTAGGTTTTTCCCTAAGACGGATAAAACGAGAAAGTCTCTTCAGAAGCTTTACTAAGTTTTGCCAGTTAGCTAGAATAGTTGAGGAAATGAATGAAAAGATTTCTTTCGTTGAGAAAGTATGTGTAGGGAAGTATTTTTGTGATTGCGAAGAGTGGCTCATCAAAGTGATCTGATAAGGAGGAGACCCAATCCAATCGAAAGGATGAGGATTCCATCGTGTGTCCCACTTTTCCTCACTCTCTCCTGCTATCAATGCTGCTACGATCCGATGTTCATAGACACACACAGACATGTAGACTTCCTACGGTATAACTTCCCTTTAAGGCTTTAACTGAGCCAATCCAACTAAGTCATTATAAATGAAATGTCCGAGGCACACACACGAGAAAGACAGACAGACAGACATTCTACACCGCTATTCGCTCACATAAAGTAGACGTGGAATGAAAGTACCCGAATCGTTAGAAAAAGTTTGCTTGCCACACGATCGAATTCCTTCAAATTGGGCCGATTACGCAGGAGAAATGAAGCGAATATTATTATAGGCTTACGGTGGCGTCTATATTTTATAGAAAAAAGGATGGTGAGACGATCATCGCTCGTTTGCATGTTGATAATTAATCGTCTCAAAAATACACATGAAGAAAGTGTGTTCCTCGTCTATAATTGAGATACACGGTGGCTGCATGCAATAGTCTCGTGTGTGTATAGCGGCAAACTCCTTGGGTCAAGTTAGTTACTAACGTCTAAATCAATGTTTGGTGAGTATGAACGAGGTTAATTGAGAATGAGTTGGCCCATCACACAAAAGCAGGAGAGTCAGGGGAAGGGAGAAAAAGTGTCTTGCTTGACCAGCTTGGACTTATGATGACAGGGTAGACACGCAACACTTTTCAAAAGAGCCCATAATTCACTTTCTCCGAGACCTTATCACCACCAAATAAACATTTATTTGGATTGCAGGGCTAGTCGAGTGGAAAAGTGTCCAATAGGGAAAGCTTTCTCCATAAAATAAAGTATAACCAAGCAAGTGGTGGTAGATGCACATAAGGAGCAGTGTTAATACACAGATTCTACATTATCGTAGCAGAACATTCTGGGAGTAATATTTTTCTCCGACTTCCGGTGACAAGAGAAATCGGATGGAGATTTAATTGGTGAATTTTTCAATGACAGGAAAAAGTTAGTAATGAAATGAGATTATATGCACCGACTTACGCAGAGAGAGTGGAAGTGACACGAGAGATTGCCGGAGGGATTGAGCGAAATCGGCGGTGATTCATGATGCACGTCCTCATATAATTTTCTCTCGTTGTTTCCTCAATAAAACTAAAAGTGTGGGTAGCTAAAATAGCTTTCTCTTAAATTTTAAGGTATACTAAGCGTGCCAAAAACTGGGTGATGTATTAATGCAAATTGTGGTGACTACTTTCACTTTATTTGGTTCAGTCTAGTTGCTCACAAGAAATATGAAGCGCTGTCACTTGTTCTCTATTACAGAAATGTCAAGAAACGTCCTTAATCCAGTGGAGAAAGTGTCCAAGTTGCGTAGAGCAATATATCTCCCTAATTTTCATAATCCCTGTAGTGAAAGTCTTTTGGCTACAACCTACTACACAACTGCTGGTGGATGAAAGTGCACCGAATGAAGTTGTATTTCAGGCGTGTGCAGCCTTTTACCTCTTGGCCAAAGAAATGGAGTGTAGAGAAAGTATTCGGGAAAGTGAAGTCCCAGTGGATCGTGTGTAACAAAGAGAATTATGAGGACTCTGGTCGTCGCCTACATTATCTAAGACTCTCTGAATAGTTTCACTCCTTCAGGCCTACGTGATTCAGAGCAGAACATTCGGAGCGACCCACAAAGACAGCAGAGAGAAAGTCACAAACAACAAAAGATGCAACTGAGGACATACACAAGGAGTGGGAGTGTTTTATTCTTCTTGTCTTCCACTCTGCATTCCTCCACATGACTTATGACAATGAGACTAAATGGACTTTCGTTTGACGCATTTCCTTTATGCTCTCCCTTTTGCTTTCACTCCGTGTAAAGAATTTTATTTCCCTGAGAGATTCACCAGTGAATCTTTTCCCTTCTTTCGCTCTCCCAGTGCTTATTGCATTAAAAATCCAAAGACGACAAGATCTGAAGTGGAGAGGAGAGAGAGAGAGGTCTTTTAAGAAGTATCTATCTCTCTTCACTCTTCGATCCGATGATACAGCGACAGCCTTTTGCTGATACTCACTTTTTTGATTAAACTGCACACACACACACATCTTCCTCAATCCTCCGCCTTTCGCCTTTCGTATCGGATATGAGATCGTGGCTGTGTGTGTCTGTCTGTCTTTCAAAATCTCAAGTCTCAATTTCATATTGCATTTCTGTCCTGGGGAAAAATGATGAAGGTGGATGGATGGAATGTTGCGTATGGCAGAAAGGGTTGAATAAGTTGACGTGGATTATTTTGATGTGTAGTGGAAATGATGATGATTTTGATGATGATCTCTACTGATAGATCCCGTGCTACGCCTCAATGGGCCAACAAGAGCGAGTGGATCTGAATTAAACTCTCCCTATCAGTGCAGTCAGAATCTCAGAATATTACACACTTCTTGTGCAGTGAGTTATGAGACCCTATGCCTATAAGTACATAATTCTACCCCGTAAACCTTTTCCTCTGGGTTCTTTGCTGGTGTTGCTGGTGTATGCGTTTCTGTAAACTGCATATGAATAACTTAACCCCATCGTGTGTTTTGTGTTGAGAGACAAACCACTTCTAAATTCTAAACTTGAGTCCCCGGGCGAAATGCATGTTTCATTTAATGGGCTGAGAATTTATTTACAAACTTTTCTTAACGAAGTGTGTGTAGTAGGAGGCCCTGTGTGATCTGCGATAGAGTATATGCACTTTGTTGGACAAATATGACTCAGGAGAAGATGCTAATATTATATTCGTGCTGACGTGATATTTGGAATTTCTCTATTTTTGTCTCGGTTGCCACCACGCACGTCCTTCCGTTTCGCTGATATGGATAAAGTGCCCTTGCTTCCTGCCCTTTCTTCCTCAATCGCCAATATTACAGTCTCTCTCCATTCACTCGCAGTTATACTTAGAGTCGCTTCTTCTTATCTTGAAAGGATTCTATGATAATGAGACGGACAATGGAATAGACTTCCTGCCAAGGTTGAAGGTAGGGTGGTGTCGGTTTGAGGAAGAAGACTTTCCCTCGTAGTAGATTAGGAACAGGGTTCAGACAACATTTGACTTCATACTCCCCATCCCTTGTTGTCAGAATGAAATGCAGCTCGAGTGCAAATGGGCATGACATGAATATGAGAATCACAATGCATTGCATCTACGATAATATTCATCAATGCTGAGTCAGCTTCCTTCCTCTATTTGTCAATGGATCAGTTGAATTCCATGTACTCATTCCGAGTCATTTCTTTCACCAACAAACTTCCCCGTATCTTTAGAGCAGCCACCAGAACCTGAAGCTTGTGTAGGGAAGTTTAGAGAATATTCACCAGAAACCTAAACCCAACAACCCGAATCCCAACCCATTCTTCTGCGTCTCATTTGTTGTATTTGTACTACTTGAAGTATGATCATCTTATTCTCATAAACAGATGAGATGACTCGAGTGGCTTGTGTTGGGAGTCATATCCAGATGTACTGGTGGAAGTGGTAGATGACAAAAGGAAGTAGATTAAGATTGATCTCTCTCGCCAGTCACTTTCACACTGCGTGTGAGATTGCGAGATGAGAACCAGAACGAGGAGAAGCAGAGAGTCGATTGCACAAAGTGCAATTGTTCTATATGGAAGAATTAAATCCCCCTGTGAGACTGCAACGGAGAAACGATGAACGCGAGGATTACATTTATTTATTTGGATTGAACTGACATTGTATGGTGTGATGGTGGTGTGTGGTAGAGTTGAAGGGGACCCATTCTCTATTCTCTCTTTAGTTTTGGATACCTAAAAACTCCAAGTCGAATTGCCTATTTCATTATTGCCGTTACTACATCTGCTTGTGTGTGCTTTGCACAAGAATGAGATTGGGACTTGAGTTTATACGAAATGGCATGGAGGATGGCTTGGGAAATCTCCCTTCTCGCAGTTCCTGCTCTCTCCTTCTTCCACTTTGACATAATGAGGGGATTGGGCCTTTGAAATGAATTTGGAATGAAGTGAATGTTTAGTTCAGAGAGAAAAGCTTCGTAGTTGTTATTTCGGATAATCTGCTTTCGCAACGGAGAGAGAAAATTATTTGTGAGTTCATTGAAGTGGTAGTCAATTGGATTGGATGCGGTTTTGAGCCGAGGTGTCGAGTTACAGGGCAGTAATTGCTCACATTCTTTGTCCAAGTGTAGATTTCTATTAAAGAGAGGAGAGAGAGAGAGATTCATTCAGTGTGTGTGTGTGTGTGTATGTGTGAATCTACTGAAAGGAAGAGAGAACCCGTAATTAATTCTTTCTTGAGGGAAAAGCTTAGTCAAAGGGTCTTTTCTTCATTAGAACGAGTAACGAATCTCATCGCAGACGAGAAGATTAAAGCGTACTTCTGTGTAGTACGAGTAAAGCTCCATGATTGCTATGTGAGAGAATTCTTCCTAATGCTTCTCAAGCTTTTCATAAACCCTGCATAATTTTAATCACGGTGATTACGCAGATAAAACGCAATTTATGGATATAAAAATTCACCTCTGTTGCTTTCAAGCAGAAGTAAGTTCTATTTTGCGTAGAGTCACTTCATAGATTACTAAAATTCTCCGCCCTTTGTTCTTACGCGTGTGATCGATTAATAATTGCAAACTTTTTAATGCCAAATGAGCAAGCAGGGCAACTGATTAATGTGCCTGCTTTAGGGAGATTTGATTTGATTTCTGGCACAATGCGGAAACTAGAAATTTGCTAATTAGACAGGATAGCGATTGGCTGAAAGGATTTTCTAATTAATTCTCATTAATTTGACATGGCATTACAGACTACAGAAGCTTGCACACAGTCAGCAGTCACACTCGCGAGGAATTGTACTGCACTACTTCATTGCGTCGCAATGAGCTTTCCTCCATTTGTTGTCAACTTGTTTTTCTGCACACTAAACGAAGAATGAGTCTTTCCCTATTTCATTTTTTGTTGCTCAGGATTATCTGGTCGTGTAATGACAATGTCGATCCAAAATCTCGTCGTCGTTCTAAAAGTGAACTTTTCAAGTTACACAAAACCCACGGGGAGGAAATTACGATGATAGAACCTTTGCACAACTATACGAACGAAACCGTAAAGTTTGGAACAGGTAATGAGATGAAGGGGAGTGTCTTCTTGTGAGCCATGCTATAAACCTTTCTCTCGGGTTTATAAGGGTCTTATCCATTGTGAACGGAGAAAGCATCCGTTTTCGAGCAACTGTGAAGTCCACTTTGGCTTTACAAAAGAAGGAAGGAGTCCATTAATGGCTGAGGATAGAGAGAAAGAGTTGCATAATTGGGCCAAGTGAGGATAGTAGAAGAAGACTCTAGTGTGTTGAACAATGCGTAGGTTTATAATATGCACTTACAGCTCTCTCTCTCTCTCTTTCCTGCTCTCTGTACACAACGAGAGTCTCCTTCGTCTTAAGGAGATTAAAGAGCTCTGCAAAGTGACTTGATCTTAAAGATTGAGTGTGTATCATTTCACGCTCCAGATTTATGGCTTTCTCTCTTCAGAGATCTCCTAACAAGAGTTTCTGGATTGTGTAATGCTCACACAAAACCCAATTACTTCCGCTTAACTCCAACAAGCCTTATCTCTCTTGAAGATGTTCTCCTGATAGGCGAATCTTATAAGAGGAAAAATTGTTTAGACTTCAGTTAGTTGGAAATAAGACGAAGAGCAAAATAGACGCTTCTGGAGGCTGACTTATATTGCGAACGTTTGAAGCGGAGGCATGTGTAATTTGTGAGAGGCTGGGCAGTGTTTTGGCATGACTAAATGAGTCGTGTCACCAAATGTGAGAGGAGCTCCTTTGCCTCCTTTAATTACACAGTTGAATGGATTTCGAAGAGATTGAAAGAGACGATAGAAACGGCAACACGGAGTATCAACAACAGCATCGCCAAATACGGACAAGGCTGTGAGAGAAAACAGAGCTTATCTCGTTTCTAGGAGGGCAACTAATTGGAATGTTATCGGAAAGACTGTACGAGATTTCAGATTGCCTCAGCCACTCACCCGGAACACAACCAAAGGGTTAAATCTATTATGCATGCAATGTGGAATCTGAAATGGCATAACGATGTGGGATAAGCACTAAGCACCCACCCGATACCAAAAAGCAACAAGCAACACATTCCGCACTTTCTCTCTCTCTCCCGCAACAGACTCCTATTCGAATTGCAGGGTGTGTAGGGAAATTCCTACGTTGTTCCCGTGCAAAATTTCGCTACAACTACAACCGTAGGACATGCTTAGAATAATACGAAGGGAGCTCCGCTGTAAAACACTCGAAAATCCTGCCCTCGTACCCACAGGGATGAAAGGAGTCCCACTCCATATTGCATTTCCAAAATTTGGCACAGACAAACGCATAAATACCTTCTTCTCATTTTAAGTAGACAGAAAAATTCTACGTATTTCAGTGGAAAATGGATTTTTTTGCAGGGCGTACGTGGAAATACATTCTAAACACCTTTTTGGCTCACCCTGTACGGTGGTGCATGTTATTTACTGCTACAATAGTTTCTCTGATCTTGAGCACAGCAGCAGCAGAGAGAGTCCCTGAGAAAAAGAAACTTGGACTACTACGTGTACGTGTATGTTTCCTGAACACCAGATTAACTGGGTACCTACACACTTCCTCAGTAAGAAGGAGAGAGCAAGGAATAATGAAGAAAGAAAACTGGTGGCACTAAAGCTGGGGCTGCAACAAGATGTTTTAAAACTTTTTTCCATTCCTTTTGGTGTGAGAAAGGTGGGCATCACACAACCAGCGTGTATGAGTACTGCTTACTTACAGCATGTGCTCCGGAAGAATGCCATGTTTTATTTACTCGAGGAAGAACTTTTTTGGACTCTCATCTCTCTGAGCTCTGAGATTGAGACAACAATATACCTAGGAGAGGTATTATTGGACCTTTGGATGGCTATGAGGATGAAGGAAATTACAGAGTGTAAAACACAAGGTCTATTGTGTTACGTGTATATTTTAAGGAGCACTTCAAGTTCTTCTCGTAAGCTGCTCAAACAACTTTTTTAAAGTCATCTCTGTCTGCAGAAGAAGAGATCGTGACATTCCACTTTTGCCCGAGTATGGGAATGAAGCATGTGCAGCCCACAAAAGAAATCCTCTCCTGAAGAATAGTAGTACACATGTTATAGAGGGTTTGATAGTTTGATCTACACTCTGCCTGGGTGTATATGTCTTGCGGTATAAGCCTAGTTGTTGTCCTCTGCTTCAACCTATAAGGTCTTATGGAGAGTTACGGAGAACATCCCTCGTCCTTAACTGAACATAAAATGTACAATAAAATGTGTGTAAGACGAGGAGACGAGCGTTCTTTTGTTGGCACGGTCTCAATCAAGAAATGATCCGACGGACATTTTAAAAAGGGAAAGTTGCGAGTAAAAGCAAAGCCCAATGCGTTATTGGTCCTTTGAGTCCCATTTCATTTGTATGTCTGAACGTTCACCAGTCTTTTCTTTACTTTAAAAGAACAAAAACTTTTATTGAAGTATCAGATGCATAATGTGGGGAAACAACAGGCGGAATATCTTTTCATTAGCAGTTTACATTTCTTTGACAAAGACGACGAGTGGAAATCGGGAAAGTCTTTATGATATTTTGAGGCATAAAAGTCTCCTCTCTCACAGAAAGAGACTCCAGAATGGCAGAAGATGAGAAGGTTTGTAATTACTTCGAAAGAGTTTTCTTGTTAGCCAGTGTGATGAAATACTTAAAAGATTCAAAAAGTCTTTGTTGTCTTAAATTCGTTAAAACTTTTTGTCTATAATGCACACAACATCCATACTGACGCATTCAGTTTAATTTAAAATCTGGAGTGTTTGCAAGCATTTCATTTTTGATGTCACGTATTTTTGCTGGGACCTGAATGCTTATTACTTCAACAGAATTAGAATTTTCGTTTAACAATTGCTAAGTAGTAAACAGGCTGTGGCCATTGGCCACTGTCGCCACTGTGGGAGTTTCATGTGAAGGGCAATCGCATGCAGGAGAAATGGAGCCAGTATGCAACAATTATTTAATTATTTAGCATTCCAAAACACAGGAAAGGGTTCTGAAAATACTTTTACTTGGCATTTGGAAAGTATTTCTAAGAATTTTCACTTCCCAGACTCGCCTTGTTAATAATTAAAAAATTCGTTGATCAAAAGATGAAAGTTGGAGACGAGTTCCCTTTCTTGTTCAACTGAATGCTTTTGTGAGGACTCTGGTAAATAATTATTGGAATTAAAATAAACTATAATAATAGTTGTTTTCATCTCTGCATAATAAACTGCATAGAAAATTATTTGAACGATCTGTCCCTAATAAATACACATTGTAGAACTTATTTTTTGCTTCCAGAAAATAGATTCATCAGCGTTAAATTCGAATTATAGTAAGTAGAGATGTAAAAGACTATCCAAGAATATCTTAGTTAGTTGCAACAAGTTATTTTTACCATATCCAAGCTGGTAAATAGTTCTGGTACTCAATCCAGCATTTTTGTGAAATGAGCAGTACCTCAAAATGACAATACATGGAAAATAGGAAAAATGACTCACAGAATACAAGAATGAAGCAATGGAGTCCAGCCAACACCATCGTCTTTCGTCTCATTCTTCTTGGCCACGGACAAGACTCATGAGAATGTTGAGCGTGGAATCCACCTCAGCTTTGTTTGCGTAGCTCAAGATGACTTGGGGAGAAATGATGTAAAAATTGCAATGGCCCAGCATTTACTATTGATCTGTACCGTTTGCACTTTGACTTTGTCGAAAACTCTTTGTAGCCCTTCACTTATCATCACATTACCATGTATTTCAACAGTTCTTCCAGATCCTGTTACACTGAATGATGCAACCATTTCCTTTATGCTTAAGAGTTTTATAAGTCACATGAACTGAATAGACAACGCACTAAAAGGGAAAGTCTTGAGAAAGCGTCTTCTTGTGTATCTTTTGTGCAAGACATTCTCTTGAATTTTATAAATACGAAATGACTCGTGTGGATTTATTCTTCTGCTGGCCCACTTCTGTCGTTCTGAGCAATCACTCTTACTCTTACTCATCCGTCAAGTAATCTCACGATCACATTCACTCAGAGATGAACAAAATTATACTCTACTCGTCCTTATTCCCTCCTGTCTCCACTTCCAAGGTCTACTATTAAGGCGATTCCATTTATTATGACAGTTTCTTTAATTGAACCTACAGGGAAATTCCTGAGGTACATGTAACACAGTCCAGGGAGGAATTGGCAGTGACATTGGACTTTGAAAGTCTTTTCACAGAGATAAGGTCGCTGAAAACTGGAGGAGCAGAGCGAGAAGCAGCGTTGAGAACAAACTGAGCCAGAATAATTCGAGACTCCCGAAGACCGGTGCATTTTGTTGGGCACTTTTTGCTCTCCCCTTCTTTCAGAGTTTTCCCTTCTTGCGCAGAGGTTGGAAACCAGTTGCCAGTTACCAATATGCGTTATACACGAATTATAGCAATTCTTGATAAAAAACTAAACTATTGTGTATATTGTAAATAGGATAAGGATCTCTATTGATAGACCTGGAGAGAAGTGTCGCTCGTCGTCAGTAATGCTTTCGATTCTCATTGTTATTGTCATTAGGGAGAATCTCGTCAAAAGTTGTAAAAAGGCAGCTGTAAACAAACAAATGTAATTGGGTAAAAGTCTCATGCTTACTGAGTGTAGATTTTTATCTTGATACTCTCACACCGAACCATCCGCATCCGTGTGAAAATGTCAGGATAGAAGTGGAAAAAGGGAATGCATGTTGTTAAAAACAGCCCTTTCACTTTATTCTTCAAGTTCATAAAGGCATATGACTAATATGCGATAGCTGAAATTTCAACGAATGCTTCTATCACATACATTATTTGTAATCAGTCGAAGTACTACATTATTGGCTTTAATCGTGTCTTAATTTAAATGTAAAGAAATTCAATGATATGTGTTGCGATTATCACTCTGATATTGCCAGTTGGCAGGTCACAGATTGCACGAAAAAATAAATCAGTAAATTAAACCTCTTGGTTTACGATTACAATCATTCAGTCCGTCTTAATCAATAATCATAATTATTTCATCTTACAGTCTTGGATAAAGTTCGATAGATACGCATGAGGAAACGATGAGAAACACGAAACAACACCAAACTCCAATCACATTTTGCCATGTATGTAATCAATAGCATACTCGATAGATCGATATAAATATCATTAACCATTAACCAGACACACTTTAAAATGTACAAGACTTTTCCTTTTTCGTTAGTATTTTATTCGCCCCTTACGTAGCCCTGAAACACAACTTCCTTTGCAAGTGAAAGCAATCACCTAATACAGGTGTACTTTATCCGTCTAGCGTGCACTAGGTTAATTACTCATTTCATTTGTCGTTAGCTTTAATTACATTTCCTATTAACGCTGCCACTCGTGAAAAGCAGCATCTTGTAGTTTACTTGAAGAATAATTCACTCAACATTTCTTACATTCTAGTAATTAGTAGTTTGTGAACATACCCATATATAAAGAAAGATGTTTTTTAGAAATCATTAAAACCCAATTTCCAAGAGTGAGAAGCAGGCGATGTCTCGGAGTGCCCCGTTCTTCCTCACTGGAACAAAGAGGAGCAGAGGAGAGTGAGGGACAGCTGCGTGTGGGG